>JABXWE010009416.1:0-39894 GCA_014611495.1 Limonius californicus | reverse complement strand
GGGGGGGGGGCGACGGTAGTATGAATGAGTGAGAAAAAAAAAGCTACATTCGTACATCCGCAATGATTGACAGCATGGCTCTACAATATACTTTCTATAGTGTGGTGGATAACTTAGTGTAATGAGGAGGTCAGTTGGCAAAGCACTCACTTTTTGAGCAAATAAGTTCGCAATCCAGACAACTCCTATAAAGTCAATAGAAAATGTAGTGCTGCAATCCGGGATACGCAATTCCCTAATCCGAATTCGGCAAACGTATGTTTTAAATGTCGATATTTTTTCTGGTATATCTGTCTTTTGCATTTGACGTTAAATTGTAAATCCCTCGTGCTTATACATCATCGCGTAGGAGAAGCACGTGGCAGAGAAGAGTATCCAACAGTAAGTCGTTAAAGTCGTCAAAAATTTTCCGTAGTGTATAGTAATATTCTAATCGTACTTAGTGAATACAAACAATTAATTAATATCAAATTGTATGACATTTTATGCATGATAACTATACAATACTACCAAAATATTGGTTAAAAACATACCCAGAATTATATAAAAATAAATGAACTCTATAATGTGGTTTAATAAAATTAAATAGAATAGCAGCTATTCAGTTTTATATAGTCTGACCTACATGTTACATAATAGTTTATTAGTAATGCTGAAATACAACAACTTTCTGTCGGTCAATTTACCGCAAAATAAGGTCCTCGGTCTTCAATCCAACCGAGTGCGTCTTATCTTCTTATTGAATCAAAGGCATGAAGAAGTCAGACTACCGTGCTACCAGCAACATGTCCAATGAGATCAGGAATGACGAATCACGATTTTGTTTATGGATCCACGACAGACAGAGATGGAACCACCGAAAACGTGGAAACAGCCGGAATCTTCAATATTATATAGAACGTGAAGCAGCGCTGACCTGAGGACTTATGGTTTGGAGTGCCATAGCATATGGAAGTAGGTCCTCTCTAATATTCGTGGAAACATGAATACCCAGGAATACATTCTCAATGTCTTGGAACCTGTTACATTGCCCTATATCCAGGAACTAGAAATCCCTATCTTTCAGGATGATAATCTCAGAGCCCATGCTGCAGTTGTCACTCCAAGGATCTTCCGTTGCCAACGAGGTCAATTGATCTTTCGCCCATCGAACATGTTTGAGATATTACAGGCAGGAAGTTGGGTCAATTAGCTGTTCCTCTGATGGATCTACAGCGACTTAGAAAGGAGATTCTGCTCGCTTGGACCACCATACCATTGGAAAACGTCGATTACCTCATTGGAAGCATGCCTTCCAGAATAGAGGAGTGGATAACTTAGGAGGAGCTCCGGCTCATTATTAAATTTGACGCCTGTAGACTTTTCCAATCATCATGAAATTTTAATCATGTAATGCTCTATATGTACCCGGTTTAAAATTAATAAAATATATTAACGTTTAATGGGTGTCATGCAGTATGTGTTGAAAAATGAACCATGCGAACGGGTTTCTATATATGTTTTTACAATACCATAAAGCATATAATGGACAAATATATAAAAAAACTCAAAAGGTAAGTTATATCTGTGATGAACAAATGTAAAAGGTTGGCCTTACTATGATTTTAATCTGAGCTTAATTGTTCTTAAACTTTATTATCAGGTTAAATTGGATTTTCAATTTGTATTAGGAGTTTTAATTACGGTTTTAATGTGAATAAATGGTATAGGTATTAATTTTTTCAACGAAGTTTGCGGGTTTCTTTATATAAATACCAACAAATTCAATGTAGTGATAACTAGACAGCTTAAGCCAGTTTCTGCTCAATTAATTCATAAAAACATCTTGAAAGAAGTTGTAGACAATCCATCGGGCAACTCAAGGACTCACTGTTATCAATTGGATAACACTACGAAACTTTTATGAATTTCATAATCTATGTGGACGTTATGTTAATAGACGAGGCTTGTTCAACGGAAACCCATCTTTGATCAACTTAGTCTTGAAAACAAATGCAATAATTCAAATGACGTTTTTTAATGTTAGTACTGTTTGTAAGCAATACATTAACAAGTTTCTGGCGTTTCACTTAGATTATGATTTTTAAAATTTCGATTTTGAAACGGCGTTTGTTGCTGAAAATCGTTCAAGTTTGATCAGCGTGCGGTCCTACAATTTTTATGCGCTGAGACTGTGCAGCCATTGCAGATTCATACTCGAATGCAAGCAGTTTATGGAAATGCATGTATTGCGTACCCAACTGTGAAGGAATGGTGCCGATAATTTAAGAATGGAAAAGAGGGGTCTATGAATGAGCTGCGACCAGGTGCACGGTATACTGCATTACAGAAAACAATATGGCATGTATCAAAGGCCTTATTAGAGAAAATCGTCGAATTTCAATTGGAGAAATTTCAGAAACAGTTGCTCTCCATAGTACTGTTCATAATCTGGGTTATAGCAAAGTTTGTTCGCAATGGATTCCTCGTCTCTTGTCCAATGAACACAAATGCTTGCGAATGGGCTTATCTCTGCAACACCTCACAGACTGTAGGCAAAATGGTGATGACTTTCTTCTGACAATCGTTGCTGGTGACGAAATTTAGTGCCATTACTGCGAGCAATCCAGTAAGCTATCGTCGATGCAGTGGAAGCATTCAAGAAGAAGAAGAAGAAGTTTAAAGCACAACCTACTGCAGCCAAGGTGATGTTAACATTTTTGTTTCGACCATGAAGGACCCTTGCTCATAGAGTTTAAGGAACCTGGAGTAAATGTCAATGCAAATCTGTACAATGAAATTTTGAACAAGCTTCATCAAGCAATAACACGGAAACGTCCAGGAAAACTTACGCCTGGTATAATTTTGCTGCAGGACAATGCCAGGCCTCATGTTGTTAATGTGGTAAAAGAAAATCTTCAACGAAAGAAATAGATGGTTTTAGAGCATCCACCCTGTAACCCGGATCTATCGCCTTGCGATTTCCATATTTTCGAACCGCTGAAAACGGCGTTGAAAGGTCGGCATTTTGAGTCTGACGCAGAAGGATAGATAACTGTGGAAAACTTCTTTAATCAGCAGCCACAATAATTTTATGAGCAGGGTATATGTCGGTTAGTAAAACAATGGGATCGGTGCCTTAACTGTGACGGTAATTATTTGTAATTAAATTGTTGATTAAATTTTTTAGAAAGCAAAGATGGGTTTCAATTGGACACACCTCGTATTTAGAAATAAAAAGTGTGTTCTTAAATAGATATAACTATAGAAATTAAACTGTAATTGCGAGCTATTACGTAATTGTAGTAAATGTATAAAATGTATGTAAGTTAAGACACTGTTTTCTACAGTTAACAATCAAAAATGTTGTTGATCATACTGTATAAACGTTATCCTATTTTCCATGGTGTAAATAAATAGTTGAAATTTCTGCCCTTGAATTTATCGGTGGCAACATTTGAAACCAGTGTGTGTTTGTTAATAAGGATACAATATTATACCCTTTATTACAAGATCTCTATTAGATTTAGGTATAGGGTAAGTTCATCTTGTCGATTTTAGTGATCGTCATTTCTTCGCCAGACAGGTCTTTTCCATTAAGCATGAGCGACCACAGTAAGGAGAAATTTTCTTGTAAAAACAATTAATAACATTCTTTTATTATGCATCTAGTTTGCCCTACAATTTTTTTTGTGTTTGTGTGAATGGGGAAATATATTTTACCCTCTACTGGAAAAATGTCTGCGGGCGCCCATGCTTCTAGGTATTTTGTGGCATTCGTTATCCCAGAAACGACACGTAGTCGACCATGAGCCGACATGCTGCTTCATTTGATAGGAAGAGGTTGATGGTTGATTGTTGGAAGTAGACGATTTGATGAAGATTCTTCGCCAGAAAATCTTGTATTGAAGTTAAAAGTTGAATGAAGAGATCCTGTAGCTTAGTGTGTACAGCCGCAGATTGCAACGTAGGATGTCCATAGTTCAATTCCCGGGAAACGCTTTAATTTTTAGGTGTTTCTTACATAGGAATTTTCGGTTTCTATGTCTACTCAGCCCTTCATGAGCACATAGGGTTAATAATCCACGGCTGAAACGTAGTGCTGGACACACTACCTTCCCGGCACTGCCAGCCGGCCCTAGCAAAAGTACTAGATGTACCTGCTACTCTCCCAAGGCCTAAAGGAGCACTCTTGTTATTATACAAGTTGAATGTTCATGCTCTAACGTTCAGTTTCGTTATTACTGTGGCATCTTTGCTTCTCGGGAAGCAGTGGATTGTTCTATCCTCTACACCAGAAGTTTTAGACCATAATTCGGTTAATTTGTTGGATTTAAGACTTCTACATACCTATCAAGCTCATTCTTCTTCAAACAAGGGTTTTTTTGTCAATCTGCTACGGCTTGGCCATGTTTTTTTCAAATACAGCATACTTTCAGATATCTCAGATATAGTTATACCTCTACAGATTTTCAGATCAAAACTACAGCCTTTCTCAACGGTGAAGTATTTTGGGATAACCCTAGATGCAAAACTGTCATGGAAGGCTCATATCCAAAGGGCAACGTTGACTCTTTGGGCTTCCAGAAGGACCTCTAGCAAAACCTGGGGAATGAGTCCTAAGGTCACGCTGTGGACTTATTCTGCCATAGTGAAACTAATGATCACATACGCATCCTTCGTGTGGTGGCCTGCCATGACAGATCCAACATCAAACTTTGCCTCACTAAGCTCCAAAGATTTGCATGCTTATGGACTGGTTAACTCCCCACGAGCTTGTTAAGTCTGTCGATTTCTTTTGGTTTACTGACGGATCGAAGACGTAAGAGGGCTCGGGCGCTGGAGTTTACGGTGAAAGGCTGAAGGTGAAACATTTCTTTCCCTTAGGTAAATACACCACCGTGTTTCAAGTTGAGATATTCGGAATATCTGCTTGTGTCCCATAAGCAGGCACTCAGCTAAGCGCATACACATATCCCCTGACAGTCAAGCAGCTTTGGAAGCCCCTGACTCGGTCAAAGCCAACTCGAAGATGGTACAAGATTGCCGAAGTGTCCTAAATATAGACTCGGCTTATTAAATTGGGTAAAGCTATTATGAGTCCCCGGACATAACAACTTTGAAGGCAACGTGGAAGACTCCCTGGCGAAAAAGAGCTCCTTTCGGCCTTTTCTAGGCCTGGAGCCGGCCCTCGAACTGCCCATATCAAGCGTCAAGAACGCAATCGAAAGCTGGACCTACCATCAGTTTATTTCAAACTGGAGAGCCCAACCTAAAACGCGACAGACCAAGCTCTTTACCAAGGGGGCTATCTCCTGGCCGCATAAAACAACTCCTACAGATAGTAGGAAGAATAAAGGAATTGTCGTGGGTCTAATGACTGGTAACGGCCATTTTATCAAACACCTACACAGCTTGGGGTAACTCGAAGACCCTAGATGTAGGTTATTTGAAGGAGAGAAAGCATGTTCCATTCACGTTATTGCCCAGTGTTTAGGACTGATAAGACTAAGACATAATTATTTAAAGTCCAGTCTCCTGGTACCTAAGCACTTATGGAATGTTCCCATAGATACGTGGCTCACCTTCGGCCTGACAACAGGACTGTTCTGAGACCATTCCTAAATATGGCGTATTCAAAATGGGCTTTCGCCTGAGTGCCACGTTTTAGTCAACGCCCGCTTTTAAGAAGAGGAAGAAGTATCTCAATAACTAAAGATTGATTAGGTTTTACTGCGGCGGCGGATTTCGTGATTGTAAGCAACTCCTCTGTGGTGAAAGTAATTTCACTTCCCCCCCTTTTGCACCTTCTAAAGAAATTCTAAGTCGGCGGCCATAACGACGCACCGCACCTCGCACCGCACTTGGCATTGTACCATAGC
Source organism: Limonius californicus (assembly GCA_014611495.1). Taxonomy (NCBI): domain Eukaryota; kingdom Metazoa; phylum Arthropoda; class Insecta; order Coleoptera; family Elateridae; genus Limonius; species Limonius californicus. The sequence goes on along the minus strand of JABXWE010009416.1, from coordinate 34,033 downwards.
ATTCGTGTGCGAAGCAAATGTTATTATGGAGTTAAATGCACTGGCCACAACGGCGCACCGCCCTTCGCCTCGCACCAACTTCGGCACCAGAGTATCGCACTGCGAAATCGAGCTTAGTATTTTTCGACCCTCGCCCATCGCGCAGTGTATGATGGATAAAGAAAAATTAATAACCAGTGTCTTTACCAGAGCAGCGATTTGGGACAAAAAAAGCAAAAGTCACCATAATAGTGATCATTAAAAAGGTGATGGAATTCACCAAACTGACTTCGCTTTTTATTTAAAGGATGTATTGTCTTCTTTCTTCTATTTTTAATAAAGTACCACTTCCTTAAACTAGAGTTAAACAAGATATCATCTTCATCCGACGAAGATGAAGAAGAACTCTTGTTTGCTATGCTGCTCAGTCAGTAGTTGAAAATAAACTGCAATGAAATGCTAGGTGCGGTGCGCCAATATGGACTTTTGACGGCAATGCTATGTGCGAGGCAGGGGTGATACTATGGTACAATGCTAAGTGCGGTGCTAGGTGCGGTGCGTCGTTATGGCCATGCCCTTAAGAGTGACTGATTATTTTCAGATATAGGCAGTGCTTATGTCTTGATAACGCACTTGGAATTTTACATAAAAAATCGTTTTTAATACACCATAGTTACGTATAACTTACCTTCAATTTTCAAAGGAATGGAAACATAGATCATCCATAATGGGAATCCGCTATATAAGCCTTATTTTGTATTGTAGTAGCGTCCCTTTATAGCGTCGCGACTTCTTGGGGGAGTGGATAAGGATATATTTTTTTCGGCGTCCATATTGTAATGCGATGGGCCGCAGACTCAAATGTGATAAATACTGATATTAAGGTAAAACAAAATTTACTTTACAAATACAAAAAGCAAATAGAATGGAAGGAGCTGTCATCCAAATTGTGTATTTTCGTAGAAGTATTCAGAAACGTAACACTATTAAAAAGCGAAAATTAAACCTCGGACGTTGGTTGAGTAATACCTAAATATTTATTCCCGAACGTGTATTGCGCGGCACGTCCGCGAAGCAACGCCAAAAATGCAACATTACACGATCCACTGAAATTTAAAAATCGAAAGTGTTTCAAAACGTTTCGTATTATGTTAAACGGCGAAAATTGATGAGCAACAATCGTAAGGTCTGACAACCCTCGTTCGGTCTCTGTCGAAGTTCTCACGCCCCGACAGGTGCGTGCTTTGGCCCCACACACGCGGTAAAAAATCACAGGTGTTATACTGCATCTCGCAGGCACATATTTTATTGAGAAGGATTTTAAACCTGATGGTTGGTGTGTAATTATCATTGTGTAAATGGTAATTATGAAACATTGCCGTCCGACTGCATGTGTTGTTTGAAGTTGTGCTAGTATGTGATTGGAAGGACGTCTATGTTTATTTTTATTAAACAATACCTAAAATTATCTAATTGTTGACATGTGTAAAATTGTAGTAAAATGTGTATGTATTATAATAAACGTTTCTCGGAAATACGTGCATGCATTCTGCTTAATGAATTTTCGGAAAATGTCAGACTAAAAATTATGACTATAATTTGGAAATTTCTCGGAATGACAAACAGATGGCATTGGTAGTTCAGCTACAAAACATTGTCATTCTGTCAAGTAATTGTTTGTACACTCCTTTTCAATGAACGTATTTTTGTGCTTGCTGCTAATAGATATGTTTTAAGATACCTACTACTACTTAATAACTCGGTAGGGAACCAAATTTTAAATTAGTTTTGAGGGCCTAAATCGGGGCAAATTGGGAGCTAAAATTTATAAGAAAATTAATTTATAAATCGGAAATTGTTTCACCACTTTCACGGTTGACAAACTAATTAAATTCATTTTTTTTTCATAACTGGGCAACGAAGTCGAATCTGAAATTGATATTAACGGTGCAAATGGGCGCAAATTCTGCGCTACAAATTAATTTAGGTTTTCAGTTTAAAAATTACTTCGCCCACTTCGTGCTTGCGAAACTAGTTAACTTAATTTCGTTTAATAACTTAGGTAACGAATTTAAAATATTCTTTACAGCGCCAATGAGCGCATATTGGGCGCTCAATATTCATAGAATACAATTAAAAATCGGAAATTGTTTCGCCTACTTCATGCCGGCCACACTAATTACCTGAATTTCGTAATATATATAAATTAAAAATTAGATATTATTACGCCAACTTTATACGTTATTAACTTAATTTCTTACAATAAAACGGCTATGAATCAACATTTTAAATACTTTTGAATATACAAATGGGCGGAAATTAGACACTAAATATTTTGGGAATATAAACTAAAAATCAGAAATCGTTACCCCCACTTAACGCTTGCGAATCAAATTAACTTTTAATAACTCGGTTGCGAATCAAAACGTAAATTGGTTTTAAGAGAGCTAATTAACGCAACTTTGGCGCTAAATATTTACAGAATAATAATATTTAAAATCGGAAATTGTTTCCGTAACTGCACGCTTGCGAAAGTAATTAACTTTCTTTTAGTAACTCTATAACTAATCCATCATTAATATTGGTATTAACGGCATACCGGGAGCAAATGGGGCACTAAATATTAGAAGAAAAAATTCTAAAATTGGCGCTAAATATCTACAGAAGAATAAATATTAAAATTAGGAATAGTTACGCCAACTTCACGTTTCCGAAACTATTTAACTTTCTTTGAATAACTGGGTAACTAATCCATCACTAAAATGGATATTAATGCCGCAAACGGGAGGAATTGGGGCATTAAATATTGAAAATTCTAAAATTGGCGCTAAATATTTACAGAAGAATAAATATTAAAATTAGAAATCGTTATGCCAACTTCAGGCTTGCGAAACTAATTAACTTTCTTTGGATAACTCAGTAACTAATCCATCACTAAAATTGGTATTAATTGTTTCGCCAGCGTGAAATTGGGGTAGCAAGTAGAGTTTTCTTAACAACTCGTACACGATTTAAAATCGAAAGCTCTTTTGATGGCATAAATTGGGCGCATGATTGTTCTATCTGTTTTAGAATTTGCGCCCAATGTTATTTCACTAACTTCACATACGTAATATATTCCTAACACTGGATTATGTATAGTTTTAACGTTTTAGATGGCATTCAAATAAAGAGAACGAAACGAGTAACTAAATAATAATTTCATGTATAATTTTTCTAGAAAAATTACTAGGCAAGAGTAATGCAAAAATAACCAGAAAGTTGAAAATGCGGTGTGATTAGTTTGGGTTCCGTTTTGGTTTGATTAGGTTAGAGTTAAATTTCAGAAAATAAATTTTACCCAGCCAAACAATTATATACTTTTCCCTGGCCGTCCCAGGGAGTATGGAGATTTACCATAACGCTAGAAAGCGACTTGCAGCCAATGTAAAATATAATACTATTAGAGCACAAATAAATAAGTCTTCGCATTGTATTAATTAAAAAAAAATCAAATCTTGACATTAGAGTTATGTGCTTTATATTCTTAGAGAGTGGCAGTTGGTACTAAAGTGAACAATTTTATTAAATTATGTTCACATATGTTGTAAACGTACGTTGTGTTTTTAATGTTTTCGCCAACAAAAATGTTTAGACTGATAGTGCATATAAAGCCAGACATGTTCTTTACCCATTCTTCTTCGATTTTATTCCATAAATCTGTCTTCCTTTCCTGTATTCACGTATATAATAAAACCTTCAAAATACCTGTGTAAGTAATATTTCCTATTTTATAATTGCGAATGTACTCGATACGCATCTAGGATGAAACAGATATTTACTTGTTTTTTTGTACAACCCAAACAGGGAAATTAGAATTAATCAAACTGTGTCAATTAGCTTGTACAAATAATTTACTAGTAATAAAAAAGGATCTTCCGCTGTAATTAATTACGTTCATCAATTTTATTGCCATCGCTAATAAATTCACATCAAATATTTGTTAATGCCAGCATTTAGTGCCGGAACAGTGATTAATAACATTGACAACCTGAACCACTAATAGCTCAACTAAACAAAAAAAAAAACAGAAAAAATTGAAATAGCTTAAGCGCTCAAATCAAACGAACCAAGAAAGTTAAATAGTATGAAACAGCAATTTTTATTTAATCGCATCTGAAAGGAATTAATTACCTAGTTTAAATCTGTTTAATTAGTAACATTTTACAAAGCTGGCGCCAGTGCAATATTATATTAAAACGGCTTTTGTTAGATTTCCAAAATAAGTAGATCGACTTATATGCTATTGCAAAGGGAAATAATTATCTTTCGAACAAAATCAAATTGTATTTTAAAAGATTTCTATAAGTAGATACCTGTAATTTGTACGCTATATAATTTCTTTTTGTTAATTTTTCAGATTTAACTGATAAATGTTACAAGTACCATCTGAATAATTATTAATATCAAATTTTTACATATAATTAGTAGATGAACAAACTGGGTAGAAGTATCCCCGTATATCCACATATTTTGCATATAATTGCTTTATTTGAAAATAAGTAGTAGAATAAGTCTTGTTTTAAAAACGTTAGTAGAATTGAAATCTACAGGTAATTAATGTACATAATTGCCAATAATGGCAATATTTTTTAGTAAAACTTCATAGAAGCAGTTACATCTATGTCTTAACCGCCGACTGATTGAATATTTGATGAGTTCCAACAGCTGGAAGGTTATTTAATTTAACAAACCAAGTTCATAATAAGTACTAAACAGTACAAACATCAGCAAATCATCGAGGTTGCTAGTGTAACACTAAGATCATTCACTGTGGATTTTTTAACTTTAATAGTGTTTTCTGCTAACCAAAAATTGTACACATCCTATTTTTTGCCCCGAAAGACCGAAACCCAACCTAAAATGCAGATTTGCTGGACACAGTGCTTGAGAATTCGACAATATAGGGAATGTCGTTAAACGACAACAAAAAAAAAACAAGATAACGCCTTAGAATAAAATAGTCCAATTATACTAAAAAACATGCGGGTTTGATTTGAACTAAAATAGCTAAAAACCGCACCAACTGCAAAAAAATGGGAAAGCCTACAACCGACAATAGGTTGATGTGTTCTGATGATGATGATGATAACATGATGTTCTAATGCAACCAAAATCTCCACATTTGAAAATAATCTTGTAAAGCACAAGGTTATCACACGAAAATGATAGTTTTGAAAATAAAAAAAAAATAAGGAAAGGCCGCCTCTTGACTAGTTTTTAACAAAGAGATCAATATTTGTATAAAAAAACAAATCGGGCATCGCATTACAGAAGCATAGCTATCAAGTTTGATTTGTCGTATGAAACACTCTGTATATTATTATATTTCCTGATTTTTTTCTGCTATCATCGATATAAACAGATAAGTTACTATCTTTCATTTATGATCAGATATTGATAATTATTCTCTCTCTCTCTCTCTCTCTCTCTCTGTCTCTCCCCCCCTCTCTCTCTATGCTTGTCTGTCCGTCTGTCTGTCTGTTTCTCTCCCTCTCTCTTTCTCTTCTGGTTAATCTGTAGATTGGTTTATTGCAGCGCTCTGTTATTTTCTTCTCAATGCTAATACATTTTTAAAGAAAGCCGCAAAGCAATCTTTCAATCATAGATAAACAATATGCTAACCTAACCTCATTACAATTGGATAAATCTTAAAGATTCTTATGTATTATTCTCTCCAAAGCCACCCACGTGTAATACCTGGTTAATGTTATTCCCGTAATATAGCTTGAATTATGTAATTATCAATAGTTCGTAAACACAAGATTATTAGCTTACATGTTCATATCGGTGAAACATTGAAAAACAGAAGAATCAGACACAATAATAAATAGGATGTTCCATAAGAAAAAACCAAAGTTGATACCCATATCTCTGTAATGCGATGCTCGTTTGCTTTTTGTAATTCGTTATTAAAAATTAGTTCCGAAAGCATTTATTAATTTTTCAATATCTTCAAAAATAACGAAGTTACTGTAGAATCTAGCATTTTTATGTAATGACGTTGTACATATCTCACTTTTCTGCAGTGACTATTAGTTATCCTATTAATAAAAATATCCAACAAAGGTTGGAACGCAGCTTACGGGTTGAACTAGTTCATTATAATTCCTTAACCATCTAGTTGATAACTTCTTGAATGTCACAGAACTTAACTTGAAGATAATATAAGTTAGTTATTACTTGTACGTTGGTAGAAGTGGCATATAACAGATATTTATGACTTTCCATCGTATTAAAATTGTCTAACACCGAAGCTACCGGCAACGCTGAACAAGCTTCTAAAATCGGCGTGTATCTAATTCACGTAATGTAAAAAAATCAATATCTAAAGAGATATTAGTAGCTTATGTACTAGCGCCTGCTATTTTGAACAAATACAAACGTCTATAATGAATCTAGTAGAAATAGAACATCCCGAAAGCTGTTTTATGGAAATCATAATTCAGAGAATGCTGCTAAATTATGGTTTACGCGCATGCCAGGTACACTGGTTCCTACTATATGGTTCACGACTAGGAAAAATAGGTACCAAAATGAATGTGTTAATTTAATTTTTGTTGTGCAAATGAAGCAAGATTTGTACAAGATGGCATATTTAGGTAAGTTTATTTCTAAGGGTTGAATAACCCAAGAGGGAAGCTTTTTGAAATTTTAAAATGATTATTTACATTGTTAGCTTCTTTTACCTGGTCTTCCGTTTGTTATGGATTTCCTTTACAAACAATTATTTGCTTGAATATGCAGAACAATTTAATTAGATATGGAATAGGTTCAGTGTATGAATAATATCAATTTTAAAATTAATTTTACTCTCAATAGAATAAGTCTTTGATGAATGAATTTTGTTGGTATTGGCATACTAAAGGATACTAAAAAAATTAATTTTTAATTACAAGAATTTTCAAAAAGAAGCAGTTTGTCAGTGGGTCTTCGCTAAATTACTACAGATTTTTCGAAAGCACCTTGTATATATTTTGCAGTATAAATAAAATCGTGAATTAAGGGATCTCAAGTAGGTAACAAAAATAGAAAAAACACGCATGTAAAAAAATTGCCCCAAAACTGAATGCGGCAATTATGCAAATAGAAGAAAATTGAAACCAGTCCTAAACATCGAAATCGGAACCGCTTGCTTCTTGGTTAAGGTAAACTTCAGTCTAACAACTCTCCGACACGCCAACAGGGTATGTTTAAATTATCGTTGCAAATTTCCACGCTGCATGTACTGAAACAGCTATAGGGCATAATATGCATGATTATTATATATATACTTCGCCCTGAAATATGCGAATCATGCAAGTGCACGTTAAGGAACAGAATATCAACACTAGTTAAACACTCTTCTTGTTGACGGGGCGATTCCAATTAACTACAAGCACAATTTCTATTTCCAACGTGCATTTTGAAGCAATTTCCTAACGGAAATGCTGCACTTTCGATGTTAATAAGCTTCGGTTTTCTTTTAGTCTAATTAACTTACCATGAGGGCTTTCTATAAATACGACTGAAGGCGAAGACATAAACATAAGAAATGTTAAGATGTGATTACTAGAGGTAACAGCTCTTGTGATTAGTTTATTACACTTCGTTAACGATGCTGTAAAAACAGGATTTTCGCTATATTATGCAAGAATACCTGCCATTTGCATGTTTGTCTCACACAAAAGTAAGTGATATTGTGGTTGGTACTATTGTACGTCCTAAGTTTATTTTTTTAGTATGTGGTTTCATGAACACGCCCTGTTTCTACAAGTACCGTATAGGGTAATACCCGTCCACTAGTAATTACACTGTTAAACACACATTTTGTGACACAAAAATGCTTCTGATTTATTTCGGCACCCTAAAACCGAATTTGGAAACAGAATTTGCCTAAGCAGTGACGAATATACCGTGTTAAGACAAGTTTATTCCTGTTTATTACATACAAGAAGTACGCATCAAATCAGATATGTGCATTAGTAGGCATTTACCGGCGTACGAAGTTACTGCATTTCCTATGTCGTGCCGCGAAACTTCGTTACTAACGTGTTTGTGTTCTACATACTTGATTTCTGTGTATTACTGTACTGTGAATTAACAAGTAAGTACAATGCCTAGGGAATGTGTAAATAATGTCAACAGTTTTTGTTATGGGTGTGGCGAACTATCTTTTAAATCGCAAAAACGTACTTTCATCCCACTTGTACGAAGAGTTTACGAACTTTATTTCGGAGTTAAAGTAAGAGATCAAGATACGTCCTGGGCTCCTCACATATGTTGTAAGACTTGTGTAACATTGTTAACAGGTTGGTTGAAAAGTACAAAACGTAAAAAGCGCTCTGCAGTAGCAATGGTGTGGAGAGAACAGAAAGACCATGTTTGTTACTGCCTCACTAACATACTGGGCATTGGACCGAAGTCCAAGCATACGGTGCAGTATCCCTATTTACCATCAGCTTTAAGGCCCGTCGATCGTAGTGAAGATTTTCCTATCCCAAATCCACCAGAATCTTGGAGTTTGGACGAAGAAGAACCTGAAAGCACCGGTGTTCCAACTGATGATGTGCAATTCGCACAGGAAATCGACAATGATCCACTTCTTCAAGCACCAGAATGTTTAACCACATCTGATTTCACAAGCTGAACTGAAGGATTTAGTTCGAGATTTAAAACTAGAAAAATCACAGTCAGAACTTCTAGCATCGAGATTAAAAAGATGGAATCTCCTCGAAGGTGACGTACATATAACTCACTTTCAAAAACGTCAGAAAGAACCTTACACATTGTTTCGCGCAAGAAAGGAAATTTGGTGTACTGCACGGATGTTGACAACTTATTTCACGCATTAGGACAGCAACATAAACCAAGCAATTGCCGCCTATTTATAGATTCTGCAATACTTAGCTTAAAAGCAGTTTTGCTTCATAACGGTAATAAATACCCATCTGTACCTATAGCTCATGCCGTTCATATGAAGAAACTATACGAGAATATGCAATACCTCCTAGAACACATCCAGGATAATGACTATAAGTGGTCAATTTGTGGAGACCTAAAAGTGATAGCGCTTCTTCTTGGACTTCAGCTGGGGTATACACAATACTGTTGTTTCCTGTTTGAATGGGACAGCCGTGCACGACATCGTCACTATATACAGAAGGAATGATTACTACGTCTAGCACTAACTCCGGGTCAAAAAATAATACCAACGCACCACTGGTTGATCCTAAAAACATATTTCTACCACCACTGCATATTAAATTGGGCTTAATGAAACATTTCTTTAAAGCACTAGATGGGAACAGAAGAGGATTCTTGTATCTGAAACAGAAAGTTCCGAGAGTTAATGAGGCAAAAATTAAAGGGGGCGTATTTGTAGGATCACAAATACAAGAAGTAATGAAAGATGGCGAATTTGACAACTTGGTGAATGAAGTTGACCTAAAAGAACATGGGGCAAGAGCTTTTATAACAGTTGTGACCAATTTTCTTGGAAATGTCAAAGCTGAAAATTACAAAGAGCTTGTGACCGAATTACTTAGTGCCTACAGAGAAATGGGATGTAACATGTTGTAACGTTTCTTACGCCTGATTTTTAGACAACTCGTTTTGCGTATGGTGATATTCCCAATTGTAGTAATATTTATATTTCGAAGCTGGTAGACCTGTAGAATTTTGGGCGAGTCCAAGTTTCGAATTTTGAGGGGAGATTTTTGGAGACGAGTGAGTTGCACGTAGTTCGTTGTTCAAGCTACTACGATTCTTTTCTCTGGAGGTATTTTTGTGTCGTAGATTGAAATTATTCGTTATAATAGGGAAGTTTATTCCATTCTAAAATCTACGTCATTTAAGAGTTTTGTGTCTTCGATTGGAAGATTAACTCAGGAAGTTTTTCCGATATATTATACCACTGGGGAGAAGCTAATGTTTTCGCCAGAATAAAAAGCATCTGGTGAGTTTTTAATTCACGAACTTTTGTCTTGTTCCGTTCTCTTAGATTTGTTTGCTAACTTTGGTATTTTAAATAAAATTAGGCACGAAGTGTGGGGTAATTAATCCACCCGTAGAGGAATTAAGAGTGATTACAATTAGAAGAAGTTACGTTTCACGGAAATTCCGATCCACGTCGCCGTGCAGATATCTGGATTCATTTGACACCTGCGATTGGAGGTCACATTCCTGCAGACTGCGTGTGGAGATACGAAAAATTCGTTCAAGGGAAGTGAAAATTTTATATTTCTGCCTAAGATTTGATTTATTTATCACTTGTTCAAAATTTTGTAACAATATTTAACTATTATCATTATTATTCGTCGTAAATATCTGAACTTTATAATATCGGGGAAATTATACACTTTGTTATGATGTTGTAATAGTACGACAATTTTACGCGGTTTTGTTATATACAGGGTACTCCGACCGTTGTGTATTATTGCGTCTTGTAGTTCAATTTTGGGTCATATTATTTACTTTGATTATTTTATCGCTCGTCTATCCGGGGAGATCTCTTCGTTAGCCTTGCGCATTTGGGTTTTTTTGTTTAAGATTTTATGTTGTGTACCGATACGCAATAATTACTTAGGTTTTTGTTTGAGTTGTTATCAGTAGGGTAATTTGCTACCCCTACGTAAAATTGACTTTACTAAGATTTTTTTTTTTTGTATAAACACTGATTTAAAAGCTTTTAGTTGAATATTAAATTTTCATTTAGTGGCAATTTGTCTTTTCATTTCTGTATTTTAAATATCTGACTAAAACGTGTACTACTACAGGAAGGAAGGTAGGTGAATGCTGAACCTGAGAATCCGACTTTTCTAATTTTTTATATCTAGGATTGTGTTAGCAATTAAGAAGTCGGTGGCGCCTATTTTTTTATCTTATTGAAACTCCGCCCATCTTCGATTGAGTTCACCGGGATGCTAACATAATCATTTTTAGTAATTCATCTACAGAGCAGTGGCGTAGTAGGAAGAGGGGTTTGGACTTTTTCGCTAATATTTATAGTATCATTTTTGTGTGAATTTATTAGGCGTCACAATGTCTTTAAAAATTCACTTTCTGGATGCTCATCTTGATTTCTTTCCGGAAAATGTAGGTGCCGTAAGCGACCAACATCCAACCAAGACATTGCAACCATGGAAAAGCGATACCAAGGCAAATGGAGTCCTAGTTTGCTTGCTGATTATTGCTGGACATTAATCCGTGATGCCCCAAAGACCAAATATCGTCGTAAAACATCCGCAACAATATTTTGAAGTAAGTGCAACATTAAGAACATACCGATATTGATATATTTCCGTATAACGCCCAACACTTCATAACAAATAAAGTGTGGGTGGTAGAGAAAAGCCAAGGTCATTTTCTGCCTTCTGGTGAAATTTTACATAACATACACCATGTTTTATCAATGTCACAAAAAAAAGTTGATTATTGTTTACCAGTGTAATTATACCTATGTATTATACTTTGTCTCTAACTGAAGCTATTATTGTTTTAATAGTGTTCAAAGATTGCTGAGGGTCGAAAATTCGAAAGAATGGCTTCCTTTGCGGTAAGCTGTTTTTACTCTAGAGTCTAGAAGGTTAAACGGTTTATCATGTAACTAACCTCAAAATATTTCAAATTTGTTGTTTCTAAGGTAACATTCATAGAATATATTTTGCTTATACCAATTTTGTTTCAGATAGTTAGACTTAACTAATTGTATGTCTTCTGTAAATTTGTTGAGTTAGTTGGATGCGCTTTTAATTCATTAATGCTTGACCTACGAAGATAACTTAACAACAGTAATGGTAACAAAGAAAAATATAAAGATGACAGTAAGAAGTTTAGAAAAAACAGCAAGAACTATAGCTTTAACAATAAACGAATATAAAACAAAGTTTCTCATTATAGGAGGTGCAAGAAATGAGCAAAGAGAAAAAGATGTGAAAATAAGAACAAAGAACTGAAGGGAATATATGTTAAAGCAAGTAGCTAGCTTTGACTATCTACATACGATAATAAAGCAGCAAGGAAATACAAGCAAGAATATTAAAGGGAAATAAAGCAATCGTAACGGGAAGTCTTATTAAATTCTTAAAGAGCTTAACCAAAAACACCAAAAATCGAATTTGCAAAACATTGTTTAATTAGGCTATCACAATGTGTGCGAGACGTGGAAACTTAACAAAAGAGTGTTAAAAAAATTGTATAACAGAAAAAATAGGTTTGGAAAATGTAAATGAGAAGAACAAATGACAAATAGGCGGACTATATAGCGAAGTGAACATAGTACAAATAGTGAAAGCATAACGGTTATGGAGGTTAGAATATGTTGAACGGTTATAGAGCAACAGAAATTGTGTTGAGAGGTGGACCGCTAGGAGTCGAGTGAAGAGGAAGACCAAGGCAAAAGTGGTTGGAGACAGGGGAAGAAGATGTGAAAGCGGTCAGGCACAAAATTAAATGGAGAAAAACATTAAACTATATCCTAGGGTGTCACAAAAAAATTTAAACGCCTTTTAAGAGCTGAATACTTACATAATTTTCTCTGCTTTTCGAGTTTAACCGATTTGAAATAATGAATGAAGCCAGACTAATCCCTGAACAAAATAAATTTATCCTAAAGTGCTACTGGAAGTTTGAAAACGCATTTGAACTATAAAGACAGTTTATGGTACTTGGTAGAATGTGCAAAGGATGCACACTTTCCAAAGAAGATTACTTGGAGCGATGAGGCTACAGAAATTACAGCGTCGTGCAGTTTATAAGCGAAGAAATAGTTGGACCATTTTTCACGATACTGTGCCTGGTGCCGTATACTTGCTACGCAGTCAAGAGTGCCTCAAGGATCGGAGATGTATATCCTACAAAATGGAGCACTTCCACACTCCTTCCAATGGAAGAGCCTATTTGATAAGAATCTGTCAAACAGGTGGATTGGAAGAAAAGGTTAAATAGCTCCGCGTTCACCTGTCAGTTAAATTGTTAACTGAAGTGCAATCAACAAGCAGTGAAAAAGGAAGTTACATTCGAAACATAATCGATTCTAAAACTGCAACACTCAATAAATTGATATGAGATGTTTTAAAATTGGGCAGACGATGTTGTAATAGTATTTAATTTTGATAAACTGGCTGGCTTATGTGTGTATTAAAAAGATATCATACCTTGGAGCTCGTAACAACCAATCGTCCTCATGATGTGATATGATATGATATGATGTTGATATACGATACAGTTTTTGCTGTGTAGCTGTTCTATATTTAATCATTGAAAATAATGTATGTTAACTCAAAATCATCCAATTATATGTAGTGTATCGGATAACCCTTAGGGTAGCATGACTATACTGAATGTAGGATTTGCTATTATGGAAAACAGATAACGTTCAAATTATTTGTTACGCGGAACTATTGCCGTTCTGTTTTTTATATGAGAGGTGTTCCATCTGTATTATTGTTCTGTTATTATTACAAAAGCCACTAAAAAACGGAATATACACAATACACCGTTATACCAATCCAGATACCAGCAGGAACGCTTGTTTCTAAAAAAATGTGAACGTTAGTGAGTTTGATTATCGCTTTCTTAGCAGTGTAGAAAGTTATAGTAGTACGCAAACACAATAGTACTACAACTACAGTTAGCCCCGTGTCCAATATTTTAAACAAGTTCCGCCAGAATGATTACAGGGTTTACTATGAATGGACCGAAGCAATTTTTGTAGACTGAAAATTTGGAGATATTTAAAAACGCATTTTTAAATACAATCGTACCACTACTGCTGCTAATGCAACTTTCCACGTAAATTTTGATGGGATATGACATTCAGGTAGGGTGTTTCATGAAGTAAACGTAAACTAAAATGAACAAATGTTCCTCACGGTATCCGGAAATTTGTTATAAAGAAATTTGTTCGACGGTAATTTGTTTGAGGCAATTTGTTCGAACGGTAATTTGTTCTAACGGAAAAATATTCGATAGGTAATTTGTTCGAACGGAAATTTTTTCGAATCGAAAATTTACTAGTGGGTGTTCGGGTATTCTCTTTAACAATTTTGAATATTTATCTAAAGAAAATAGATTTCTCATCGCGTAAACAATTCTTAAGTTAGTTATGTGCAACGAAAGTGATTAGTATTTCATTAGCGACCCTGGTTTAAATGATTACTTTACTTATCAACATTTCCAAAATACACTTTTAACACGCTACTTGGAATGTAACTAACTATAATTAGGGTGAGGATCATTATTATAATAATCCGAGCCCCATTATCTCAAAGTTATCATTGTGATTCCCTGAAAAATAAAAGTACTGTTAATGGATATTACCCCAGCTATCAGCCACCATATACATATTTGCTCAAGTGTTTCTAAATCATTCTAGTTTTTCTGTTTGATCACGTTGTGTATCTTGCAATTTTCTTAAAATGGCTATGAATTTTATTAAGAGTTCGAAATGCAAAGATATGCTGTCTTTTAACGGTTATTTATACGTACGTGACAGAAGTTGTGATAGTAAAGTGTACTGGAAGTGCGAACATTATAAGAAATTCTCGTGTAAAGGACGCGCAATTACAAAAAATCAGGAAGGTATTAAGGAAACCGGCGAGCATAATCACGCTGGCCAAGCTGCAGAGATTGCTGCAAAAGCGGCCTACAGTGACATGAAGGAAGCAGCCGTTCAAAGCCGAGACACTCCTCACTGCATTGTATCCAACTCATCTTCCCAACTACACCCAGCAGCAATCGCCAAATTACCTGCGACAGAAACTATCAAACGAACAATTCGAAATGCGAGGTCAACGAAAGGCGGTGGGCCACCTCTTCCACAGAATCGTGCTGATATCCAGTTTCCAGAAGAATACCGAAGAACCCACAACGGCGAGGAGTTCCTAATGTTTGATAGTGGTATGACTGAAATGCGAATTGTTATATTTACAACACGAAGAAATTTACAGCTTCTTGCGGATAGCGGCAATTGGTAGGGTGACGCGACTTTCAAAACAATGCCATTATTATTTGAACAGTTATATATCATTCATGGAAATGCTGTATGCGTTATTATCAAATAAAAATGAGGCAGGGTATCGGGAATTTTTGAGTGCAGTTAAAAACTTAGAACCGCGAGTGAATCCCAATTCTATCATGATTGACTTTGTAAGGAAGTTCCCAGCCAGAACGCGTTTTGAAATTTGTGCAGAAACTTTGCGCGTTATTGTTGCATCGGAAGGGCGCTAGTGGAGCTGGGAGTCGCAATCCGATGAGCAATCCCACTCTCTACCGGCCCAACACGACGCCAAAACGACCGAGAACAGCCGGACCGGCCATATAAGAGAAATTCCCGAGAAAAATTCATTAGCTTCTGAGTCAAAGCCTGGAGAAGAATGTTCAGCTCCAGAACCAGTCCAGAAACCAGTCCGGAAACCAGTCCAGTAACCGAGAACATTAACCGAATCCTTTAACTAAAACCCAGTCCACCGTAATACCTGAAAGTCCTAGAAATCCATTCAACACTGATTTAACCTGGGGAAACCCGCGTTCCTGAAAGTGTTGCCCTGCATTTAATTTCCGTTTAACACTGATTTAACCTGGCGTTCTTGAAAGTGTTGCCCGGGTATTTAAATTATACATTCAACGCTGATCTAACATGGGGAAACCCGCGTTCTAGACGTGTTATGCTTTTATCCTGTTATCCCTTAATTTCCTTCCGAGTATTTAAACGTATTTACGTATTTTCACCTAACCTGGAAAACACAGTATCGAGAGAAGTTTAAAGAATTTACTACGTATATCGCGGTACCATTTCGTTAGCCTGGGGCAACCCGTGTTTTCGTTTGGTTCTTGCTTTACTTGAATTCTGAACAAACTGCAATTCCTGCGAAAACCCTAACATTCAACAACACGCCGCGATAGACCGGCAAAAACAACTAAAGCCGTTCACTGCACCGCCGATAGAATTCGCATCACTTTTTAATTCTAGTTCTAGGTAACATGAACGAATTTCATTTATTACTAGTTGACTGATGGCACGAGATCAAGGAAGCTGTTAAAATCCAGTTGCTACGAGTAATTCCGGTTACCTTCCACTGCAAGAATAAATGTTATTTGATTGTTTAGCCAGCGGTGAAGTTTACTAATCGAGCCGAGCGTGGCGCCCAGATGTCAACCACGATCCCTGCATCTCGCCGCACCCCACTCGACCCGAGCGACCAGCAACAGGACCGTCTCCATTACAGGAACGAACTAAGGCCGATTTGGGATTACATTAGAACACCGGTTTCAGTTCTTATTGCATATATTTATATTTTTTAAATCCAGTATCTTAATTTCAGTTATACTTGTATAAATTTATATTTAAAAATCTAGTATCTTAATTTAAGTTAGCCATGTATAAATAGGAATAAAACTGTTGAGCCTATAAATAATTTTATTCCCAGTGAGCCCTGGCTCTGAGCTTACCCGGCACCAGGCCGGGATATTACAACTTTGAACTGGCATGATTAAAGCTATTGAAGCAGAATTTCCGCAAACAGCGATACATGGTTGCTTTGTCCACTTTACCTAGTGCTTATATCGGCGAATTCAGGCGGACGGCTTAAAACAAACATACGATAATGACTTGGAGTTTGCTCTGAAGATGAGGATATTATCGGCGTTGGCGTTCGTTCCTCCTGCAGAAGTTGCGAATTGCTTTGAAGCTCTGATAAGATAATGAAGTATTGCCAGAGATTGTACAGCAAGTGGTTGATTACTTCGAAGACACGTGGATTGGTCGCCCAGATCGCCAAAATCGACGTCGACAACCACGTTTTTCCATCATTATGTGGAACTGCTTTGACTCCGTGGTAGACGGCCTAACAAAAACCAATAACTCAATAAAGGGATGGCATCGCGGGTTTCAGGGGCAGATTGGGGCAGAGCATCCGACTATTTGGAAGTTTATCGGCGCATTATAAAGAGAGCAGAGCTTAAATTATATGCGTTTAGAACAACTAATTGCAGGTCAAGGCGTGCAAAATGGGAGAAAGAAGTATAAGGACAGCTCGGCGCAGTTATTAAATGTTTTAAATAGATATGTAGCGGGATGTGATATTGTTACTTCTGCGTGGCGTTGCCCACAATATTTCATATTAACATTGGATGTATATGTATCTGTAAAATAAAATAATTCATTATATAAAATTTTATTATTGATCTTCTCTTTCGAATATTTTTTCTTTGGAACATTTTTCCCATTCAAACAAATTAACGTTCGAACAAATTACCGTTCGAACAAATTACCGTCGAACAATTTTCTTTCGAAAAAATTTCCTGAAATCGTTCCTTACACTTAATAAATATGAAATGTTGCAGGTAATAACACAAGTGTATAAGGTTGCTAGCAACGAGTGTTTCCAATACACTTTCAATTCAATCTTTGTGACGCTATATGTAAACAGGCAATGGGTTACAATAAATTTTCTACTACTCATGGGAACCTTACCTATGATGAAGGTTAAAATTTATTTATGTTTTATTGTTGTGATGTACAGTTAGTAGATAAAATTGTCAGAGATTGTTGAGATACATGTCAAGGATATTAATATAAGATGAAGCAACTTACAGTTTAGAACGTTCTGGGTATTACATAATATAGGTACTTTATGTAATTGCATGACTCAAAGAAATTTGATTGAATAATCAAAAAAAAAACCAGCACCACTAACACCTGTACTACATTATTAGCAATAATCTCTTCTTTTTCCTACAAACTGTAATAACTAAGGAAAATTAATTATTTTATCACTGCTTAGCGAAAACTTTACCACTTCTACAGCTGGACGCCAGAAGAAGCGCAATTCCTCCACTTATTCCTACAGGGAATTACACTTTGGAATTGCAATTTCTATACCATTCAAAGGAATTTATGCTCACCAAAGAATATGGAACTATATTGAACAAAATGTTGATATCTATTTAATTGAATTTGTCAAGTCTAGTTCTATTTGTTTTAAATAGCCTTTACTTACCAGACTTATATTTAAAGAAGATCAGGAAAAAGCATGAATGTCTAAATGGCAGCTTCAAGTTGTTTTAAATACAGCATTACCATCCAATGTACTACATAAAATATGAACACAACTGAGTAACATTCATGTAAACTATACTATGCTGATGGAAAACGTGATTTACCCACTATTACATGGTAACATCAGTGCCCGGTGAATGCTGTTTCCCATTGGCAAAGTTACCTAATGGCAGACATTCAATAAAATACATATAAAACTATATCGATTTATGCTATGTAAAATTTGGGGCTATTAGAAAACTTGTTATAGATTTCGGCTTTGTTACTCCCACTATATTGTTTTTTGAGAGATACCGAAGGGAATGACCGCATCCATATGAAATGTGTTTCCTGTTAACTCATTTATCTCGACAACTGCGCACAGTAAAAAAACAACACGATGACACTTTTAAATAGAATACCAAGGGATAAATAGTCTTTGTAGTCTTTGGAATTGTATCTTGGTTTCATTTTATTGATATTGGGAGTAGCTACGTTAAGCCCCCTTGCCTCGAGGACCTAAGCTAAACACCTACCTTGTGTAAGAAGACCCTAAGGTTCGAGATCCTAAATAATTGAAAAGCAGAGCACGAAACATAGTGAGGTTAAGTCGCATTTATTTGTGACACTTCAGCGGTAACTGTCAGTAAGTTCAATGGACAAACGATTATTATACTTTGGTTTGCAAATGGATTTTATATCTCTATTTGGTTAGTATTTTCATGTTCGGGTAATGTTAAATTAACAGCGGCAAATTATGGGGTTGATGGTTTAGAATAGGAATAGAATAGAATAGGTCTGTTTAAGACACCCTTGTAACACCTAAATTGCTATTCAACCAAGGTCGCTCTTGGCTGGTTCCTTAAAACAAGGCGCAGTATTTACAGTACACCTTTAGAACAGCTTCCTATCCCATATGAACGTTAATTAATTCTAATCATAGTTGTCCCTTTTGAAAGAATATCCTTCCATTAACATAAACCAATGTGACATACACGAGAATTTAGTTGTCTTTCCTACATTTGCATTTTTACGTTAAATCATGTTAAATTAATCGTGGCAAAGAACGAAGTAGAGATTTACCCTTGGAGCTATTCCTGTTTTCACTACCAAGAAGAAGTCCTTTGAAATGCTGAAGTCCTTTGAAATGCTGTTCTAAATGTTTTAATATTTACTGGAATGGTAGATGATACTGACTACGTGACAAAAATAGGAAAAGAATCTATTCTAATTACAACATGCAATAGTTCTGTAAAAAATTGCTTGGAGAAAAAGAATATCATTTATAATGACTGTGCCATTACCAAAGAGAGCAAGAAATTAGCTATAGTAATATATCAAGTTTTCCTTTACAAGACTAGCTTGGAACTTAGAGTACGCATGATAGAAAGCTACATTCTCCCTATTATACTCTATAAATGTGAAAGCTTGACGTTAGATCTATCCAAACATAGAAAAGAGAAGAGATGCCACAAACCGGAAGAACTTTTGATGACCACCAGAGAGAGAAAAACATAATATCTGGGACATGTGATCAGGGGTGAAAGATAGGAGCTGCAGAGACGTAAAATACAGGGTAAAATACTGCAAACTTCGTTGCTAAAAAATCTAAGGAGATCCTTTGGCCGTTCATCAGCAGACATCTTTCAAACTGCAGTTTCTAAGACTACCATAGCCATTTGTATGGTCAACCTTCGAAAGGAAATGGTGCACTAAGAAGAAGATTTATCAACATTTATCACTTGATAGTCTACGCATGTAAGGATAGATTGTGCTTGTTCCGCCACATTATTGCCCGCAAGCAACCTAATACTTTTCGCCTTTAGATGTCTGTCTATCCTTCTTTCCCTCAACCAGTTTTTTCATCCGTCTCTATCTTCCCATTCTCCATCCTCTATATATTCTTTATTTCTATCGCGTCATCTACTTGGCCTTTCGATGAGCTCCTCTGCCTTCCTCTCCTCCTTCTTTCCATTGGGCTCTATTCAGCGATCCTTCTTATCTATCTATTTTCGTCTGTTCTAGGGACATGTTCATACCACATTCGTTTTTTTTTCTCCTATGTAATTTAACATCTCCCTGTTGACGCCCATTCTCCTCTTTATCTCTTCGTTGGCAATCCTGTGCAACATTGTGACACTGCAAGATCGTCTTCAAAATTCCATTTCCGTTGGGTTGATTTTATTTCTGTTTTTCTTGTTCATTACCCAGTTTTCTGCTCTGTAGATTATTATGCTCACCATTAATCTATAAATTTATATGTTTTAGTATTTCTTATAATGTGACTGCCCAAAGCGTTGAATTTGTTTAACTATCTTATACACATTCGGAACTGTTCAAGCCTGTTGTTTATTTCTTCCTCTTTTGTTGCATTTCTTGATATGATGAATCCTTTTCTACTGTAGATAAATATGTAATTTCTATATGTAGTAGTTCCTTTCCCTTTTTTCTGTGTTTCCGACAACCAACATACGTCACTATAGTGTGCGTTTATCTCTATAATAACTTTCTGATCTTTAGAACCACATGATAAACTATTCCAGCATCTTATTATTTTTCTTGTGTGGTCGTAATTCCGTATAATTCGTTTACTTTCTTCCGATGCCAAATTATTTCTAGGACTTTGGTTCTATGTTACAGTAATTACTAACCTATTCTCTTACCCTATTATCCGATCTTGGACACGGCAATATCAGCTGTGGGTTACTAAATTCACCCAACACCGTACGCAGACGGAGTGTGACAATATTAACACATAATGATTCCTCTGCCAGTGTGGTCACTAATATTGATTTGGGAATCTAGATTCTACTTCAACAAATATCTATAATACTTGTCCTTCACAAGAAATTCTGTCTTTATGGAGAGAAGGAATTTATTCGAGAGCAGAAACAATTTACGGTTGCTTTAATTTTTATTTTTAATGAGTTTATTTATAGTCGATGATCTACACACATACACACATTGAATCTATTCTAATCTGTTCTAAAAATCTTTAAATTATGATTGGTTTGGATAACCTTCACGCCAAAAACTAATGGGGAATAAGAACTAAATCGATTTTTAAGTATCTGCCGGACGCAAATGGCCTTGTCCATTGTATTGTTATACATATGTATTATACATACACAAAAAATTTACATACATAAAATCAAATAATCGAGTTTTAGCAATAACTTTAAGATACGAATTTAAGGTTCCTAATTAAACATCACTTACAGTCAACAGTTTAGCTGGTTGCGATCAAGAGCATGTGACCTGACAGCCTTACCACGTTTAAAGAGAAAATTATGAAATTAGTGAGTTTGGTCAATATTTCGATATCTATTTTGAATGTTGTAGCATTATACACAATTTGAATTGTTGCGACAAATTGCTAATCGGTTGGACAATATTTTAAACAAATTTTACCAAAATGATTACAAATTCACTTATGATTGGTGTGTTTTCGTTGATAAAAAGTTTGGAGATTTTAAGAAACACATTTTGAAGTATAATCGCACCACCACAGCTGCTAATGCAACTTTTACTATAAATATGAATATGGGGTATGACATTGAGGTTTGTATTCTGCCGATTTTTAAAATTGGAGTAAATTACATAAATTTTAAAACAAACTTAATATCAAACAAATAAATTCCAGGCAATAGCACAGATGTATAAATTTGCCAGTAACGAGTTTCGTTTGTTCCCGTTACGTTTTCAGTTTAGTCTTTGCCAGACTATGGCTAGTCAAGCAATGAGATTTGATAAATTTACTACAAAGGGAAAACTCATGTCCGATGTTGAAGGTGAAATTATATTTTTGTCGTTATATATGAGGTGTGTTTTGGACGTAGTTATAAATAATCAATCAGTAAATGTATTCAAGAACCTTCTCTTTGTCAGTATTTTTGTATCAAAATACAAAAATATAATGCACAGACTTTCTGGTTTACATTATACTATGTTATGTTCTTTTAAAATGTGCCGCTCTATACGTATTAATTTCTTAATTTGATTGCCGCTGCATAGAAATTATACCGTTATTTTAGTTGTAGTTTTATTTTGAACACAGTTTTGGTTATTTTGCGTCTTTCTAAGATTGAGTTGTGTTGACTGCAGGTTTGTTAGTATTTTCCTTTTCAGAAATTAATTTATGACCAAACCAATCTCAAGGTTTTTTTCTTTGTAAGATATTTTCGCCGATCAAACGGGATTTCTAGGAATTTTTTTGTTGAACAGTGCTAGCATTGAGGAAATATTTTTGGGCTTCTCTCAAAAGTCACACGTGTTAGTTTTCGTTCTAGAATCATTTCGTAATATGGTGCAATCTTTTTTGGGGGAATGAAGGATCGTGTTGCGTTTTTACAGTCAGTCAGCCTTCGATCTTCGCTGAACTCCGCTTGCTCGAGCCCATCCAGGGGGACCGTAATTAAGATGTGCTGCAGGGGCTGCTTTTGGGTTTTTTCGAGGGGTGTCCGTTTGTGTGAATTTCGTCTCGCTGTTTTACCAAGGGGCGCAAACAGACCATCGACTACTGTCGGAAAACACTGGATTCGATCCCGGTAAAGGCAATTCTGTGTGAATTTGCCAATCGCCTTTGGCGGATCAATTACGAATCCCAGCGCCTGTCCCTTTGCTGCTACCATCGTCCGAAGAGTCCTATCTTTCGTTCAACGTTAACAGTCTGTTGAAATCAATGTATTCTCCAGGGGCGTAACAGCCACATCTCGTTCTAACGCTGCCCCGAAGAACGTTGTCATATTTCTTTTTCCTGCATCTGGAAATTGCCCTTACATTGTGCTTATCTCGCTCTAATACATCCACCGGAATTCAAGGTAAAGAACCAGTTCTTTTGTGCAGTGTAAAAGAAACCTTTTTTTTCTCGCGCAAACTTGCAAAATTCCACGTTATTGAACTTGTTTTATGCAACCGAAAAGCGATCTTCAGTCGCCATTTGTTTATTGTTAATTGTAAAAAGGTATTAATACTTTGTTTTTCCTGTATACTCTAGGCCATTGGCCACACAGATTTATTGAAATATCCTAAATATCGTGCGTCAAAGGCGGTTTGTTTTCTTGGACGTTCAAATATTATTTGTAAAACCATAATAATGCCATTTCCTGTCTTTTTTTTGTATCGCCATTTCAATAATTTCATTATATGTGTTTTAAAATTTACTGTCTCTTTTATTTTTGTGTACTCTGTATCTGTTTGTGTACGAATTTTGTAAGCTTAAATATATAGGAGGAGGCACAATAAAGGTGAATTCCATTCCCGTAAACTACTGGCTTCTCGGCCTTCCACGAGGACCTACAATCAGCCGGATTTGGAAGGTAGCGCCCACAAATTTTGACTTACCCTGCACACTAAAGATTTCCTCCCGTAAGC
Source organism: Limonius californicus (assembly GCA_014611495.1). Lineage (NCBI taxonomy): Eukaryota > Metazoa > Arthropoda > Insecta > Coleoptera > Elateridae > Limonius > Limonius californicus. The sequence goes on along the minus strand of JABXWE010009416.1, from coordinate 10,623 downwards.
GATTTTCACGAACTCAACCTATTCCTCAGAGCTAAGCTGTAGGCCGTTTTCCATCTACCTGGTTACGGGTCGTCGGAAAAGCTCGATTGGCCCGTAACAACTAAGGTAAATAACATTATATTGTTTACTTTAAATTTTCGGTAATTCATCAGCGAAAACGTCATCACTTCTACAATTGGACTCCAGAAGAATCAAGATATCCTCCACTTCTTCCGACAGGAAAATACATGATAGAATTGCAATTAATGTACCATTTAAACGCACTTATGATTACCAAAGAATATGCAACTATATATAGTCCTTAGGTATAATAACTACTATTTGTGAAAGGTTGATATCTCAGTTAGCTCGACTATTTGCGTGTGTATTTGTTTTTGATGAAGCTGATTCTTAATGTTTCTGTTTATCTTCCGGGAGCGCCATTTAAAATTGAAAGGTAACATTTGCTGTTTCTTTAAATGGGCATTATACTGTGTGGTTTGCCCTGCAAAAAGACACCTTCAATCTGCAATCCAGCTCCGAAAAACAACCACGAAAGTTTTTTTAAATCTTTGTGCTAGTAGCAAACAGTTTCTTTCTTCTTTACGTTTTCAAAAGACTAACCTTCAAGGATACTTTTATCTTCATATGAGGACTTTTTCTCAATATTTATTTGGTTCTTATTATAATTGACGGATGTATATGGGTGTTTCGCGTCTTAATAATATACCTCTTTGATAGTACTCTTATGTTTATATCAGTTTACTTGAGCTACTAATAATCTTATGACTGTGGAAGCTACATTTTCAATGTCTAGCAAATAGAGCGGTCATATCATTGGAATTTATACTATACAAAATTGCACAAGTATAGCGGTGTCCTTTTCAAGGGCATTCTAAGAATCGCTGATATACGCATACTAGTAGGTAATGAAATTTACCTTCCCGACAACTCATAAATATTTCTCCTTTTCCTCAAGGTCACTTAACATTATGCTTTATTGTTAGTTTGCTGATATCATTTTGTATTTTAGAACATCTTATCTACTTTCCTAACAGTTGACTAGTTTCCAAGGTCATATAAATAACACGCTCATCTACGATCATCTCATCGCTGGATTTTCAGTTTTAATGACCCCACCAAAAGAAATTTAGCAAAAATAAATCCGGCGACCTTGCGGGTCATTTAATGACGCCTCCTCTTCCAGTCCATTGATCCGGAAACCTTCGATCCAAATGCTGTCGAACAATTAGTACACAATGCGGAGGAGCTCCGTCCCGTTGGAATATCAGGTGATCGTCGAGGTAGTGATCATCATTCTCTATAGTATCAGTTAACATTGAATCAATGTTCTCTTGTAACAATTCCAAGTACATCTGTTCAGTTACCAGGTAAGAAATGGACCAACCAGGCGATCACCAAAAACCCAAACATTTAATATTTTGGAGTGTTGGGTATTGTTACGGGCCAATCGAGCTTTTTCGACGACCCGTAACCAGATAGATGGAAAACGGCCTACAACTTAGCTCAGAGTAGTAGGGAGAGTTCGTGAAAATCGCTTATGGGAGAAAATTTTTAGTTGTGTACAGGGCTAGTCACAATAAGTGGGCGCCACCTTCCAAATCCAGCTGAATATAGGTCCTCGTGGAAGGCCGAGAAGACAACAGCTTATGGGAATGGAACTTACCGTAATTGTGCCTTCTCCTATATATTTGGAGCTTGCAAATTTTTTACACAAACAAATACAGAGTACACAAAAATAAAAGAGGCAGTAACTTTTAAAACACATATAATGAAAATATTGGTATGGCGATACAAAAAGAAAAGAGAGGAAATGGCATTTTTATGAGTTTACAACTATTTGAACGTCCAAAAAACACAAAACTCGCCGCCGTTGACGCACAATATTTATGATATTTTAATGAATATGTGTGGCCAATGACGTAGAGTTTACAGGAAAAATACAGTATTAATATCTTTTACAATCAATAATAAATAAATGGCGATTGAAGATCGCTTTTAGGTTGCATAAAACAAACAAGTCCAATATCGTGGAATTTTGCAAGTTTGCGCAAGGAAATAAAAAAAGGGTTTCTTTTTACACTGCACAACAAAAAAACTGGTTCTTTACCTTGAAGTTCGGAGAAAGCAGGCACAATTCCCGGAGGGTTGATTTCCAAATGCAGGAAAATATGTTGAACGACAGGTTGTTAATCGTTGAACGACAGTAGCAGCAACAGGACCGGTGCTGTGCTTCGAAATTCATCCGCCGAACGGCGATTGGCCAATTCACAAAGAATTGCCTTTTGTTTGGGTTTAAAATCCTAGCGTACTAATATCCGACAATTGTCGATGTGTTGTTTTCAACCCCATGGTAAAACAACGAAACAAAAATTACACCAGGCATACCCTCGAAAACCCAAGCCGACACTTGCAGCACTCGATATATATTTACGGCCCTCCCCTGGAGATATAATTAAGGAAGACACCGGAGTCAAGAAAGGTGGAAGATTGACTGACGTAAAAACGCAACGGGAATCTGCACTCTCCCCCCAAAAATTGCACCATATTTCGAAACGTTATGAAATATTCTAGAATAAGGCACACGTGGGTTCTCAGAAGCGCTCGAGGTCGCACGCGAGAAAAACAAGAGTCTGCAATTTTGACACAAAAGAAACTGTTAACATATCTCAAACTTAGAAAGACACAACATAGCGAAACGGCAACCCAAAATAAGACTGCAATTAAAATAACGTTACCAATTCCTACGAAGCCGCAAACAAATTAAGAAATTAATTCATACAAAGCGGACATTTTAAAATGAACATAACAGTATATGTTTCATGAAGTATCTTCGGATTAGAATCTGAACAGTATCGATAATTATGTACTATTTACGAAAAAGTGCATTCGTCAGAAAAACAGATCTTAAAAGGAAATTAGGATTTTTTATCACCTGTTTATTTATAGCCTCACAAAATTGCAAGCGGCCTCATTAAGTTCTTGTAACAAATGAATCTTGTAGGGATAACATTTGTGGTGTTGCAAATTTCTTGGATACTGATTCTATTAGTACCCGATATAATAGCCATTTGCCTTGTACTCAACGTAGGATTGACAACAACGTGGCCCAGAACCGTAGTATTACATGCCTCCTCCCCATAACCAGTTTTTCAAAATTCAGGACTTGTTATTTTTGTGTATTTTCCTATTTGCATGTATTTTGTAAGAAGTATTCAGAAGGAAGCACAGAACATGAAACAAAAAATTAATGTATTATAGTTATCTTGAGCAGACTATGTCGATGTGCCAGCGATTCTGTTTTTAAAGTGGTGTCGTATTTTCCAATGTACATTGAGTAGCTTTGTAAGACCTACTCTCAATACCATATAGAAATATCTAACATTTGTAGTAACAAAGTTTTCTACATCCTGCATTGGTATCGCTAAATATTATCAGTGAAATATAAATGAATGTTCATGGATTTAGGTAGATGTCATTCTGGCAATATTTTAATATAGATACCTTGGTTTGTTTTCAAGGTATGTTTCTTATTATTTTCCACGAAACAAACCAAAAAGTAGCTGAGAAACCACTTTAATAGTAGCTCGTAGCATAGCTTAATTGTAGTAAGTAGCTAGAGTAGCTTTCTCAAGACTTTTATAATCCATTAAAATTGAAGAATACAAATCTTTGTTCTGACAAGTCCTAATTGGAGCAGAATTAATCTGATTGCATTTCGATTGCGGTCGCAAAAAACGCCGGATAAATGAAACATAGCAGTTGGTTGTTGCAACACATTTCAGTGTCGACTGGAAACGAATAGTAATTCACGGGCGAGTTATCCATCTTCATAAGAATACTTTATAGGCTTTTTTGTTCAAATTTTATTTCCGTACGGCATGCAGCATGCAAGATCGTTTGGACGGTGATGCATTATCTGCCGAAGGAGTTGGAGGCGTTCAAAGAACCCAACACAGTGTGTTGTTATCGCAGCCGCTGCTGCAGTCGAGGGGGCGGCGGGGGGCGCCTGTCTGCTCCGCCGTGATGATGATGAATGTGCCTGTCGCGCCCCCCTCGAGGCTCCTTGGCCCGCTGCACCGCTCCATCTCTTGCAGGATGCACTTGCACACAACCAAATTTCATTCCATGTAAACAGAATTAGCATTCATTTATTCTGCTGCAGATTTATGGCGTCAGGTTTTTGTAATCTTATTATTTTTCCACGCGTCGTATCGCAATGTGCTAGACGGTATGCAAAAATTGCTTTATTACTCTTACACCATGCTCTTCGTGGGTAATATCGGAGCTCTAAAATCTCTTATTGGAATATAGGAAAAGATGGCTTCTTTTTTCTAGAAACAAGGAAATGCACTTAAAATAATAGTAAAATCGTTATTAATATTTTGTGTAACGACCTTCAACAGTGTCAAAGTTGTATATAATAATTCCCAAAAGCATATTTCAGTCTTACATGCAGTTGATCACATCGAGGTTCTTAAATTGTTTAAGGCTGTATGAGCCACTATCATACATGTTTAGTTAAACTAATTTTACCACAAATAACCTCATAAACAAATATGTATAGTTATTTAGAAGAGATAGGTTTCCTTCACGTTTTCTTGTCTATACCTGTTCTTCTCTTACTATGCTGAAGAATTAATTATTTATACTTATCATTGTGTGGATATTATTAGAGTAATCACAATCTACTCAAAGGGGTTGCTATTGGAAATACCCACTCCTGAAGATGACGTTTAAGGACTAAAAACTAACAATGTCGAAGATAAAAGGACTTTTATTTTCAGTAATTGTTAACACGAACTTTAAATATTAAATATAAATAATTTCAATACGTTAGGTACTGCCCTCTATACTCACGTTTATGTGTGTCCAAACAAATATTTAGAAACGTTATAAATAACGACACAACCACAAATAAACCTATTTCTCTTATTTGAAATAGTAAATTATCTTTTATTTAATTCTTGTTAGTAACTCACAAACTATATATGTTCCATCACCAATAACTTATTCATCTATGAAATGTGGATAAATAAATTGATTGTTAGAAGCATAATTTTACGTAGCTCGTACACCCTTAAGGGCACAGCTAGAGAGATAACCTTGTGGGTTATATACCTTAAAACTACAAAACTTGCTTAAAACAATAATCATATATCGTAATATCTGTCTCATGACCTTGAAGAACATGGAAACGATGTAACTCCCAAAAGCATATTTCTGTGCTAATATTGGATGATTACACTAGGTTTCTAAAATATTATACGGGTATATTTAGATGTAGAAGTGTGCGATTTTTTTAACTTGAATCGGAAAACTTGCTTAAAATAATAACTAAAACGCTATGAATATGTGTCTCCAAATTTGAACAATGTGGAATCACTGTAACTCCTAAAATCATATTTCTGTCCAACTTCAGATGATTACATCGGGTTGTTGAATCTCTTATGGGCGTAGTTGCGTAGTTAGAGATGTAACAATATAGTTTCCTTATCTTACAACCAGAAAACCCGCTTAAAATAATAACTATTTCGTTATATACATATGTGTCGCGCAACTTTGTGGAATTACTGTAACTACCAAAATCATATTTCTGTCTAACTTCAGATGATTACATCGGGTTGTTGAATCTCTTATGGGCGTATTTAGAGATGTAACATTATAATTTATTTATTTTAAAACCAGAAAGCTCGCTTAAAATATTTTGTAAATCGCTATTAATATGTGTCTCACTACTTTGAACAATGTGGAATCACTGTAACTCCCAAAATCATATTTCTGTCTAACAAGTAACATCAGATGATTACATCAGGTTGTTGAATCTCTTATGGGCGTAGTTGCGTAGTTAGAGATGTAACAATATAATTTATTTATTTTATAACCAGAAAGCTCGCTTAAAATAATAACTAAATCGTTATAAATATGTGCCGCGCCACTTTGTGGAATCACTGTAACTCCCAAAATCATATTTCTGTCTAACATCAGATGATTACATCGGGTTGTTGAATCTCTTATGGGCGTAGTTGCGTAGTTAGAGATGTAACAATATAGTTTCCTTATCTTACAACCAGAAAACCCGCTTAAAATAATAACTATTTCGTTATATATATGTGTCGCGCCACTTTGTGGAATTACTGTAACTACCAAAATCATATTTCTGTCTAACTTCAGATGATTACATCGGGTTGTTGAATCTCTTATGGGTGTATTTAGAGATGTAACAATATAATTTATTTATTTTAAAACCAGAAAGCTCGCTTAAAATATTTTGTAAATCGCCATCAATATGTGTCTCACTACTTTGAACAATGTGGAATCACTGTAACTCCCAAAATCATATTTCTGTCTAACAAGTAACATCAGATGATTACATCAGGTTGTTGAATCTCTTATGGGCGTAGTTGCGTAGTTAGAGATGTAACAATATAATTTATTTATTTTATAACCAGAAAGCTCGCTTAAAATATTTTGTAAATCGCTATCAATATGTGTCTCGCTACTTTGAACAATGTGGAATCACTGTAACTCCCAAAATTATATTTCTGTCTAACATCAGATGATTACATCAGGTTGTTGAATCTCTTATGGGCGTATTTAGAGATGTAACAATATAATTTATTTATTTTATAACCAGAAAGCTCGCTTAAAACATTTTGTAAATCGCTATTAATATGTGTCTCGCTACTTTGAACAATGTGGAATCACTGTAACTCCCAAAATCATATTTCTGTCTAACATCAGATGATTACATCAGGTTGTTGAATCTCTTATGGGCGTAGTTGCGTAGTTAGAGAAGTAACAATATAGTTTCCTTATCTTACAACCAGAAAACTCGCTTAAAATAATAACTGAATCGTTATAAATATGTGTCGTGCCACTTTGTGGAATCACTGTAACTCCCAAAATCATATTTCTGTCCAACATTAGGTGATTACATCGGGTTTTTGAATCTTTTGTGGACGTATTTAGAGATGTAACAATATAGTTTCTTTACGTTAAAACCAAAAAACTTGCCTAAAATAATATCTAAATCGCTATAAATATGTGTCCCGCCAGTTTGAACAACGTAGAAGCATTGTAACTGCTAAAAAGCATGCAGCCTTACACTGGATTGAGTATATTGGGGTTTATAATCCTTATGGGCAGATTTTGAGATATAACCTCTGTATTTTAAATGCAGAAAACTTTCTTAAAAGAACGACAAAAAGAATCATATTTGCCTGAGGATGTTGAAGAATGTGGAAGCTACATATCTCCCAAAAGCATACCTTCTGTCTAACATTAGATTATTGTACCGCAGTTTTAAAATCTGTTACGAGAGTATTTAGAGATATAAGTTTGGGGTTCCTGTATCTTTAATCCAGAAAATTTTCTTAAGAATTCTAATACCTTATAATTATGTGTCTCTGCACAAAAGCAATGTTGAAACTCTATAATTGATAATAGCGTATTGTTGTCTTATAGTTATTTTATTTTATCGGGGTTTTAAAGTCGTATTTAGAGAGAAAACCATACGATTTCTGTAGCCCAGGAAGCTCCCCTAAAATAATAATCGTTATAATCGTTATTCCACCACGAATAGTGTGGAAACTTCCAAACTCCCCAAAAGCATATTGCTTACTTATATTTATTTTATTTATCATGACTTTTAAATTTTTTACAGCCATAGTTGTAGAGATAACTTAGTGTTTTCTCTATCTTAAAACTAGAAAACTTTCTTTAAAACGATAATAAAGTTCTTATAAATATATGTGCCGCCACCATGAGTAATGTGGAAATCTGTTACTCCCAAAACAATTTTGTTGGTTTATACTGATTTTATTTTATCTCTTACAATATAATATACAATAAAAGCAGGAAACTTGCTTAAAATAATAATAAATTGTAAGAGTTGTCTGGCGATCCTGAACAAGGTGGAAGGTATCTGTATAACTTCCAAATACATATTTTTTCGGAGTGTTAGTTGATATAAAACCAGAATCAAGCAAATACTGAAAAACAATATAAATATTTTGGAAAAGACATAGAAAAAAGTGGAAGCTGTACCATCAGTGCTAGAAATTTGGAATCTTTTTACCATACCAGATTCTTTTACAAAGACAACCACACGAGCTTTGCCAACCTGAAGCAATAAAAACTTACTATAACTTTTGCTTGCCCAGCAAAATTTCTTTATAAGACCTACTAGTTTACACTCAAATGAATTAAAAAAGGTATGAAACCCCATAATAATCAATAATTATAAGTATCCCTGCCCCAGTCGGTTAGTTGGTTTAGCTTTAGGTGTGATTCTCACTATTACAGCAGCATCGGGATTCGAGACGCCACCTACATGTTTAATCAATATTGTGAGAAGGTCGCGAACCGGCACAGCTTCTTGCTTGGCACTTTTTTCGTTTAAGACTGCAACTCGACATCTTTGCCTGCAGCTTCTTCTTGTATTTGACTTTCGCAGAAATACTGTGTTAACACTTTCAGAAAAAAAAACCCTGTCTTATGCATATTTTCAGGGAACAAAAGAGGTTGAATATAGTTTACTTTTACTAAATACAGCATGGTACCTATCTAAACGATCAGAAATCTCTATTTATCAATAAAAACGTTTCCCATGGGCATATCTTCACTGTTCTCGATGCCATTCTTCTGCTTGTTGATATATCTGTGTCAACTGAAACAGCAGCAAAAACGATTTGCTAACCGCAGACGCCACGGAAAAAGTTAAACTTTAAATAAGTACTTTACGTTAAAAGCATAACACTTTCTAATTTAAAAACTCAATAATACAATTGATTCCAATTATTGTATTTTGCTGCATCAAAATGCGGATTAATGGCGAAGTAATTAAATATAGTGTGGGTTATGGTCCAACGAAGAGTTGTCTTCGTTATGCACGATGGCCCGGAATCGGTTTAGGACCCGCTTGAATATCTCATGCTCGATCAGTTGTGGTGTGGCCAGTTTCTTTGGTTTTTATTATTTTATCCTCGACGAACAATACTCATATTGCATGATATTTTTTAGCTTGCGAGAATAAATGCTGCTACGGTAGGTTTCTTGGTTTGGTGCCGGAAACTAGACTCTAAAATTCGATTGATTTACCAAGAAGCAATGTTTGACCAACTATACAGCCTAAATCAAACGATACACCTTTTTAACAACTTTAATATTCGGATAATATTAAATTTTTGGTATGAGTGTGTTTCAGGTTCAAAGTTAACATAAAAGAAAATTTGAATACAACCAAAGAGCAGTATATTTATATACTGCTCTTTGATACAACTAATTGTTTTTGAAAAAAACGCATTTATTGCAATTCATAAGAAAAAGTTAGTTTTGCTTTCTTTAAATTATTGCTGTTTATTTAAATACAAGTTGTTGTCGTTTTGTACATGTCATTGAAGGCACAACATTACATGTGCATAATTTTATTCTGTACACCTACAGCAGATTATTTAACCCATCTACGATTATTACGGGGTATTCAGCAGCAAATATTTATTTATTACCGCATCGTGGGGCTTATACTTATATGTTTGTTTATTTATTTATTCAATAAACCCCGTACACCTAGCTATATATACACAGAGTATATCAGAAATAGGTACAAATATTAAATCCGATGGTAGATTACAATATATACGAACTAGAAAAAACGTTTCATTGGCAATGGGACCCTTAAGATATGAGAAAATAATAATTGAAAATTTGACCCAAAATTGTTTGAGTACCGCACGATAATGACAAAAATTTGAGTGCAAAGACATGTTATGCAAAGGAGAGTAAGATAGAAGTGCAAAAAAATTTCTTATCATCTGCCACAAACCAATACTATTAGGTAGGTCAGTGATTTCTATTCAGTCTGTTGTTGTTATCACAAGCCAGACAAGTTTTTACGTTTGTTTGCCACTTTGGATTTACTTTACAATTAGGTAATAACCTTCACAATAGTAAACTGGGAAGCGGTAAATTCCAGAATTATTACCATCAGCCTAGAATTGGGAGAAAAGATAATATACTTTTATTATTATATTGTATAGTAATACAAATATATGCCACAACAGAAAATGTGGATGCGCGATATAAGGACAAATTCTATGAGGACCAACAAACATCAATCGACAAAATGCAAACCAAAAATAAACATGTAATGATAATAGGACACTGGAGAATGCAAGAACCGGAAGGAAGAAAGAGGATGGATATGGAACAATAGGCAAACATGGTGGAGAACAAACATTGAATAATAATGGACAGAGAATGATTGATTTCTGTATTGTAAATCAGCTTTTAATAGGTAACTCTCTCTACAACCACATAACAATACACAAAATAGCATATGAAGCTGAAGGGAAAGCACAAAAATCAATAAAAAACTATATAACATACACAAGATCAATCAGGTATGCAGTAAATGATGTTAAAGTAATTAGAGGAGCAGAACTTAATACAGACCATAGACTATTGGTAACTGATACAACATTTAAAGCCAAAAAAACAAACCCCTGAATTAGAGAAGGCTGAAAAACAAGAAGAGTACCGAAGGAAATTACCAGAAAATCTAAACACATTAGAACAACAAAGTGATAACCAAGATTGGAACATACACATAAAATGGCAAAA
>JABXWE010009414.1:0-20240 GCA_014611495.1 Limonius californicus | reverse complement strand
TCTTTACTGTAGGTCACAAGCACTACCCATTGTTTTTGTGATCATGGCTACCTGATAATTGCATGTCATAACTACAGCCCAAAACCTGGGACAAGCATTTTAAGGCAAACGGTTGCATTTACGCGTATGAACTAAGAGTACCTTATTTTTGTAATTTTTAATCCTCTTTCAGAGAATAACATGAAATTTTAAAATATTCTACTAATAACAAAGTTAGAGCTAATATAAAATTTCAGTGGTAGGTTAAGTGCCTCTTACGGTCAAGTCTGGTTAATGAAAATAATTCTGCGACTGTAGTACATAATTATAAGTAGGTATACCAAATTTCAAAGAAATATCTTTAAATTTGTGGAAATTACAATAAAAAGAAAAAATAAAAAATTGAATTTTAAGGCCCTATAACTTCTTAAGGAAGGACTTTCTGCCTAAGGTATATTAGGTTTAATCGGTTTATTTTTACCTAAAGAATCTATGACTAAACGGTGGCCCATTCTTTCTGAGACACCCTGTACATATAAATCTGTTCAGAAAAAACGTTTTTCCGCTGTATACCATTTTTTCTATAAAAAAATTTATATTTTGGACCTTCTAAACTCACTACTATTTCAAAAATTATTATTTTTGGATTGTGTGACTTTTATCAATAGAATGCAATGTACTTACTTCTACATACTTACATAACTTATTCCTATCGTTTAAGGTTACCTTATAAATTTTTTAAAGTTTTCGCAATTTGTAAAATCACTAACTTGAAATGCTTAAGAAACTTGGACGCTTTCCTCGCAATTTTTTTGAAAATGTTGTTATATTTTTAGGTATAATAAAAAGCTCACTGTAACGATAGCTGGGCAGCAGTATTTATTAAATATCTTGCAACAACTTTTATAAAATCAATCAAGGTTTGTCAAGCAATTTAAACCAGTCGCGAAAGACTAAGAAATTTACAAGATAAGCATTAGCTCTACGGATATTAAGTAATGCATACAGAACTAAATATATTTTGTTGTACCTACAGCAAAATGGTTTGAAAACTAAGTATTAAGTAATTGTAGTAAATGTTATAAACGATATGATTTATGTAAATATACACGTACTGGTCAGGAAACTTCGTAATTCTTCGATGGAATTTTAGTTGTAAATGGTAAGACATATATTTATAAAAATAACAATAAATAATAATAATAAAAGAATAAATAATAAAATACTACGTTTTATGGTTAAAAAGAGAATTTAAAAGAGTGCTTACTTTCGAATTTGTTGGATAATATTAAACCATGGTATTAAATTGCGTAACTCTTGTAAACCATAATAGTGCGTGCAGCTACATATTTTATTACCAAAGCCAACACTCAACAACCCATTGTCTTAAGCGTTTTTAGAAAAATGCAGAGTGCTTAGCGTCTAATTTTTTAATAAGCTCTTCAAAACTGTCTATGTAATAATTGTTGTACTTACTTAAGTTTGCCATTACACTAATACTATTTTATTTATATCACCGGAAGACGCAACTGCTTCTTGCACGCACCAAGTGAAATTATTATAGAAGTGAAAGTCGCGCTGCACTGAACACTAACAAGTCATGTAGGTAATATATATGTAAAACCGCATTTTCTATTTCCCTTAAGGTCGGTGTTTGTTAAACATGTAATGCAATTTATAAAATCAGTAATATATTGCACTAGTTTTTAAGATAAACAATAATCGTTATGTTAATTAGATATGAAATCTGAAATGCAAATTGCAATAAGTATAACGTTATTAATTATGCACTCGCACCAATGCAACAACGTTCATATTCTATTTAAAAGCCGGCTTATAGAAACCGTATGGTGTTTTCGTTGCCTTTTAAACATGTTATGGGTTTTAAGCAGGTCGTATTGGATTAAATGATTGCAGCAATTTGGAGATTCCCAAATAGCAGGTAACGTTTAAGCGTGTGTTATAAAAATCGTATCTAATTAAAATTCCGAACATAACATAACGCGGATACGATTACTGTATTCTATTTTTCTAAGTTTTTATAAACATTTAAACAACAAATTCAATCAATAACACAGTATCATATGTTTGACGGCCGAAGAATATCAAATCGCCCGGAGGCGAAGCAGTTCCAACAGAAATGTTCAAGGCCCTCTGGGATGAATTAATTCCCAACTCCAAAACAATTTTCTACCGGAAAATACTCCACGAAATACAAACGGGCTTCAAACCCAAGAAAGGTACAGTAGACCTAATCGTCTGCCTACCTTAATTGCAAGAAAGCAGAAAAGAACAACAGGATGATTTGTCTATAGCAATTTTCCGAAGCTCACATGAAAAAATTGAGGCTAAAGTACGTCACCATAAACTTATAATTGAAGCATTTATAACTAGCAGTGAGATTAGACAAGGATGCGTTCTAGCACCTCTGCTTTTTAGCTTGTATACAACAGCTATGACAATCATACTGAAAAATAAAATGGAGCAGAAAAACATAAGAATATGGTACATAGTCGAAGGTGGATTATTCATGCTAGCTCGCCTAACAACAAAAAAAAAACCCTAGTCCGAGACATCTACAGAATGCATATGTCTGCACCTTACTAGTCCGCACACCAGAATAACTTAGAACCACTTTGTCACTTCAACTATTTAAAAAACATTATAAACGAGCGAGCAAGGATTGGCACCTAAGTCCAAAACAGAATGAATGTTGCATCAAGAGTCATCTAGACATTAAATGATTGAGTATTTTATAACCACGACATTGCTGTGACTACGAAGATATAAGTTTATCGTGCAATCATTCTTCCATTCGTACTCTAGCGTTGCAAAACCTGGGTCACTTATCGGCAACAAAGGCAACTTAGGAAGATCATGAGAGTCATCCCTACATATACAATCCAGACGCCCCTGCAATATATGGATGTCTGTTCATATGTCCTTATACCCAGCGCCCGTTTGAGATGGACGATTACCAGAACATATTGTATGGCAAACTCATGATAAATAAAAAATGAATGCAATTTACATTAGTGAAACAACTGAATTGCCATCCACGAACAAAAGTAAACGCCAAGAGGAGCTACTTCTAAGCAGCAACAATAGAGAAAACGTTCTCTGGCCAATGAGACTAAAATACATACATACTTTCCTATTTAAAATTCAACAACAGAAATATACCTTAAAATAGCTAAAAATAGGTTAACAGTAAAGGTTTTTAAAATACTCAATATTTTCATGGGAAACAGCTTGCTTTTGAAGCCTGTATAATCTTTCATATTTTAAAGTATGGAAATGGACCATTTCTGGAAGTAGAATTTATTCATTTGAATTGGACTAATGTTGTATTAACAGCTTACGTGGAAAATACAAACCCAAACATCTATGTTATTAGCCATGTATAATTCAAATAAATATTTCGTTTGTTAGTACAATCATGTACAACTATTAATAAGCTAAATAATATCCAATAACAGTTAACGTCTCCAAATAAAAAGTTTACCTAACCTATGAATAAACGACAAAATAATGCAACTCTCTACTCGTATTTTAGTGTTTTTAATGTAAGTTCATTTTATGACTGAAAACGGTTGTATTACCCTTAAACTCTTAAGTTTAAATAAAATTATAGCATGACAAATTTTCAGAAAGAAATACAGACGATGTTTTGTCAAATAGGTTAAAGTTTCAGACATCGTAAAAATCTGAACAGGACTTGTCCTTAGGAAGTCTTAGCAGGAAGTTTGCAGCGGAGAACGAATGGCGACATTTCACTTTGAAACCGTTTCACCTCCAAAGTAGAACTAAGCTAACACTTCTGATTTTATAATTATAATACGTACTCATTCATACAATGAGACCTGAAAAACTACTTAAAGTTACCGGATCAATTAGTCATTTACATATGTCATAAGTAATTTAATGTATTCCATGCAACCTATACCTACCATTAGCAGCTTTTTATGTAATTTATTGACTTGTATGACATTCCTTTTGTGCTATAATGTTACCGCCTAAACTTGCAACCAGTTAATCTACGAAGAAGCTAGTAAATCCACAGGATGAGTTAAAGTATTGTACATAACTAGCATTAATAGTTGAAATAAGTAGTTAGCCATTAACCATGGTGAAATCTCTCTTTGTAGCCTTTAAGGTCAAACACTAAACATAGGATTCCTGCAAAATGTATCATTCTTGTCGGTTTCTTGCTGGTATCCTTCCGAAACCACCGATGTGTCATGCATCGACGATCTTCCTTTTCCCTGTTTACTCGCGGATGTAATTTATTTATTGTCTTGTTTTATCCATTCTTCCTTCATTGTGACCTGCCCACTGCCACATCAGCTTGACACATTCTGGTTGTTTATCAATTATCGATGATTTTATGTACTTTTACTATTTTACGATATTTTAATTATATTTTGAGCATCGACTTTTTCATGAATCTTTGATTGTTGCCATTTTTGCTATATTTTTCTTCGTAAAAGTCCACAACTCTATTACATTTGGTAAAACTGGTAGAATTTATAACGCAAAAAGTGTACTTCTTAGATGCTGGGGTATAGTATAATATTTCAGTACAAAATTCAGTTTTCCAAATAGAAAGGATTACAGATACCTACTTCTTTTTTTTAAGTACCTTTTTTCTGTGGATGTTGGCGATCATATTGGCGCAAGTGATTTTGTTTACTGCTGTATTGAATAGAATGGTAGATGTTATATCAGTCCATGTCGTCAGATTTCGGAGCCACGATAAAAGACGTCGTTCAAGAGTTCCCTTGTAATATTAGTTGAACAAGACGATATTTATCATTGCCCATAACATGGCCGGAGTATCCTAATCCTACGGTTAACGGTTGTTAGGAGTTCTGCATCCTTTCCTACGAAATGTATACCTTATCATTTTTATGTGATGTATCTATGAGATTCTAAACATGCGGCGGTAACACAATAACTTAAATACGTTTGCAAGCAACATCAGTAAATGTTCAAGCTTGAACGTTTTCTAAACGGACAAAGAACATGTAGCATGTAAGAACTCGAAGTCTAATTTAGATACTTAGAGCTAAATTGCGTAAGATATTTCTCATTTTCAGGTGCATACTCCAGTAATGTTCATGATTTTCGTAGTCTGTCTGTCTAGTGCAGCGGTTCCCAAAAGGTGGTCCGCGGAACCCTGGGGTTCCGTGGAAGGGTCACAAGGGTTCCGGGAGTTAAAGCGTGTATCGTCGCTGTAAAAAAACAAGCAGCAGACAGCGCGCCGATAAGCGTGGGCCGCGGCCGCGCAGCTGGGACGGGCGCGTGTATTGTGTATTCCTAATTGTATGCGGTCTTAAAAATAAAATTATTATTAATTCACTTTTGATATGGTGGAGATGGGGATCCGCCAAAAAAATATTGATCAATTAGGGCTCCGTAGTAAAAAAAAAATGGGAACCGCTGGTCTAGTGTATACAACTCAGAGAGCATCAAAATAGTGTAGGTATGTTGGTGGCAGCTACCGTGCTCTTTCCCGATAGTTCAGGACTCTAGATGTAATTTATACTTACTAAGAAGAGCCTTCATAAGTGTAAAAACAACTTGCACTTTACTCGTCGGTCCGTTACCCATTTGCGGTAGTAACACGGTAGCGACACGGTCGCGGCAACGATTGCAGTTCGGTTGCCATTATTTTCCCAAATCGGGGTGCTGTATACTTGCGTCACAGTTGCGGTTGTCGAGTTCTTCTGACTGAAAAAAAAAACAAAAATGCAAACAAATCGTCAATAATCGAAAATAGGAAAAAATACTTCTTGGTGATTACGAAGAATCGCAAAGCACTCTTTTCTTTGTTCGAGGTTCTAAATAGGGATGAATTTAACGTCGTCTATTTCTTCTTCCTTCCCACTTCTTTTTCTTGTACAACCCATATCGTAGTTTTGGCTTAATTTCAAAATCCATTATCTACGAATTGTCGATGCGTTCACTGTCGCAAATATGAACAAACGTTATATCAAACCCCCGCGGGAGACTATAACCCCTAGAGGGCGCGTCCCCAGGTGGCGGATAGGGAAATGCCTTCCAGATATGGGTGGTAGAAGGGAAATCAGATACCCCCCGCGGACCAATATGTACTACCGCGGTGTCTGACCTATAGTGGGCGGCCGCAAACAGCGTCTGTCCTCAGGTTAGGGGCGGCTGAAGTCCAACACCCGCCAACCCGCTCAGCAAGCGTGGCGTTTTAAATACCAAATCCTTCTAGTACAATTTGTGAATATGTCGAATTCTAAAACGAAAGTAGGAAAAAATTCGAATAGAGAAAAATTCAGGAAAATCATACAACATACGAACTATGAGGTTGAATGAACACCAAGAAAGACTCTAAGAAGAACTAAAATCCATCAAGTGGGACATCCTTGATATTGGTGAGAGGCGAAAAAGCCACACTAAGATCTGGCCATGTGCTCTACCAAAACAACAAAGATACAGACTATCACGTGGGAGGTATAGCTGTTCTCATCAACAGAAACGTTAAACACCTGATAACGAAGATGTAATCTGTTTCAAATCGAGTTATATATGTAACCCTAAAGTTCACTAAAAAGTACTCATTAAAAGTGATTCAGGTATATACTCCCACAAGTGAGTCAAATGACCAAGAAGCTAAACAGTTTTATAAAAACATCAGGATAGCTAAAAATATGGAAAAAGTACATTACTGTATAATAGTTGGCGGTTTTAATGCAAAAATTGGCAAAACGAAAGATGGTGACCCAAACAATATAGGCACATTAGGTAACAGAAATGAAAGAGGGGAAATGCTGCTACATTATTTACAACAAGAAAACGTATAACTGCTAGAACACGTTCTTCAAAAAACTACTACAAAGAAAATCGACATGGCGAAAACCCGGCGGCAATACAAAGAGCGAAATAGATTACGTGATCGCCAACAACAAGAGCATTTGTATACCGACGTCTCCGCCCTAACTAAATTTGAAACAGGCAGCGATCATATGCTAGTGACTAAATTAAGCCCTACAGACTCATTGAAGAATCTTGAACTAAATGAGTTAACAAAGAAAATAACAACGGGCATTAATGTAGCAACAAAAAATATATGCACGAAAAACAAGAAAAAACAGAATAAATTAAATAATTGAACTTATGAAACAAAGACGAAATACAGGGCGCAACACACAGGAATATAGACAGTTGAACAAGAACATCAGTAAACATATTCGGAAAGATCTAAGAGCATACAATACAAAAGTGATACAAAACACAATCAAAGATAAACCGAATATGAACGACATCATAAACTCTAATATAAATTCCACCGCACCGCAACCGCAACACTTGCCACGATCGCGTCGCTACCGCAAGTGTGTAACTTACCTTATGGATACTTAAAAAGGTATATGATTCTCCGGCATTCAGATGTTGCAGGGCCAGTTGAAGATCGTCTTGACAACCTACCTTTTTTCAGTAATAAATTGTGGGATTTATGCAGCACCAAGCTCATTCTCATAGTTGTGCTGTTTTCAAAAACAGTGTCGAGCTGTTAATGGCATTTCTTATTGCTAACAAAGAACTTAAAATTATCTATAAAAAAGAAACTCATAATCTTCTGTTGGACTCTACTCGACCACCTGAACATCATACCCTTCTGCTAACCTCGACTGAACGAAGCAAAAACCAAATAGCAAATAGTACTGGTCTCACGGACTTGCAGTAACGTACTCCTCGTCGATATTTTACCCTGCTGATGCCATAGCTTTGTCGGATGAAACATCAAATTGGAAAGAGAATACGAAACGCTACACAAAGCAGTTCAAAACAAACTAAAATGAAAACTTATTCTAACTAATAATGAAATACTTTCGTTCTTAAATTATTATTAGCGTTAATATTCAAGTATGTACATATTATAGTTATATAAGAAGTGAAGTTAGGAATAGTAAGTAATGTAATAGATTCTACGTAACTGCAACACCGCAACTTAATGATACTACCCATAAAATGCAACATACGAATTGTTAATTATATTTTACATTAAATGCGAAGTAATTAATTAGAGACGTGCATTTTATTTTCTAGACAACCATGACTATGATATTTTTTCTTTACACTGTATATCTACTGTACTATGTTTCGAACTCAAGGTCTTTAGTTAACAGTAATGTAGCTAATCCATACTTCCGAAAAACAAGAAACATTCTAGATTAAACGAATATGCCTTTTTTTTCAGCAATATATCAATGAAATATTTTTTACGAAGTTGTATTAAAAAACAATACCGAACGTTTCGACACACAAAATTAAACTTGACTTTCAAATAGTAATTGATTCAAAAAATATTTAATGTTTATTAAAATTTATAATCACTGAAGTAATTGTGTATCCAACTGAATGCTTCATTGTATACATACGTGTCTAAAAATTAGTTTAATGTCGCGTAAAACCTTTCTATTGTTCTATTCGATTGATGATGATTTGAAAAATTCGTTGTTTTCTTGATTAGATATGCCATAAATCATTTTGTTTAGTAATTTAAAATTTACTTCCGGAATCGGTAAACCTATCTGCACATTGCAACTGTTTATAAATAGCATCACGTGTAAACTAAAAGTTGTCTACATTTTTTCGCATAGCTACAGAAACGTGGATAGTAGTTTTAATAACTCGATTTATATTAATATTAGTCCTTTAAAAGTGGCTTATTAACATTTCTATTAATTTAAAGGTTTAAAGTTGATAACTTCTTTTATTATTAGTAAATGAAATATTTATTATGATAATAGTTTTTATAAAATAGAAGCAATGGAGGACAGAAGACATTTTGAAATATGTGCACCAAAGAAGACACATTAAAAGCATCGACATAAATAGATACAGAAAAATTAATAGAGACATTTGATGAAAAATTAGAGAAGCTGAAAATAGATGACTGAGAACAGAATGTACGGATGTCGAGAAGTTAGAAGTGATGCATGACTTTGAATACGCATAAAAAGGTTAAAGAGGCCGCAAGAACATATAGGGAGAGAACGTTTGGAATCATAATAGATGAGCAAGGTCGCGCTGTTATTGACAACAATGAAAAACTGAAGATGTGCTAACATTATATGAAACAATTTTTCAGTGATATAAGACCAAATAAACCAACAAATAACAAAGCCACAGTAAGACGTGCAATAACAAAAGAAGAAGTCACTGCAGTTATTTCTAAAACAGGAGATGGATAAACAGTCGGCCCGGGTGGAATACGAGTAGAAATACTTAAACATTTAAATTACGATGGTGTAGAGATACTAATAAAATTATATAATAGGATTTATGGCACGGGAAAAAAACTGGTTGAAATCATCCTTTGTGGCCCTCCGAAAAAGGCCAATATGAAAGTGTGCAGCAAATATCGCACTATCAGTCTAATCAGCCATGTCTTGAAAATATTTCCCAAAATAGTTCATTTATAAAAAATACTAAGATCATGTGGGAAATACGCAGTTCGGATGTCAAAAAGGCGTTGGAACTCGAGAAGCACTATTTTGCGTGCAAGTACTATTTCAGAGATATCGTGATGTTCATTTCGACATTTATGCTTGATTTATTGATTATCACAAAGCTGTTGATCAAGTAAAACATCAAAATCTTATAGAAATTTTAGAAAAGACAGGTTTGGATGATAAAGATGTAAGAATAATCACCAATGTATATTAGAACCAATCAGCGGGGATTAGAGTAGAAGACCAAGTCACTGACTCATTAACAATACAGCGAGGAGTAAGGCAAGGTTGCGTTTTGTATCCAGTAATATTCAATCTTTACTCTGAAAGTATTTTTAGAAAAGCGCTGCATCATACAAACATTGGAATATTAGTCAATGGAAGAAATATAAATAATATACCACACGCAGACGATACTGTGATCTTTAGAAATAATTTAGAAGATCTGCAAACACTGCTAAATAACATCCATCAGCCAGCAAGAAATATATGTAAAAAGACACAATACATTTTAATTAGTAAAAACGCTGTACCTCCGAAACAACTATATATTGATAATCAAAGAATAGAAAGAGTAACATATACGGAAAATACATCGGGAACACTATAAACAAACAATGGGAGTACTCTCTGAAAATAATATGCAGAATAGCTAAAGCAGCAGAACAGCATTTATAAAAATGAAAAACGTCTTCTGCAGTCATGATATAACACTGAATACGAAAATAAGACTACTCACATTATACATTATATCTTCCCTGCACTCGAATAGAGTCCTGGACCCGTACAGAAACGACAAGTATACGGTTGAAATCATTCGAGATGTGGATATACCACCGCATATTACAAATCTCATGGGTTGTTCTCATCACTTACAAGGAGGTTCTAGAAAAAACGAAGAAAAAACGGAAGTAATCACAACCATAATAATACGGAAATTAGAATATCTAGACCATATAATGAAAAATCCAGAAAGATACGAAATTTTACAACTGATATTACAAGAAAAAATGATAGGCAAGAGAAGTCCAGGCAGAAAACGTGTATCATTGGGTACGCCAAAACCACGACGGAATTCTCTAGAACGACGGTCAACAAAACGAGAATACGTAAATTGGATATACTCGAGGCTTTTCACAAATTCACAAATACACTTTAACACACACACCTTTAAAGAATGAACAAATTGAGGTCATAAATTCCCCGCTATTGGAACTTATATCAAGAGATCCAAAAAAAGCTGATCCTCAGTGGGCTGTGGGATGAAAAGTCACGTCTTTACTAGACTAAAAGAATGTTTATGATGTCAGATAAATTAGTTATCTTTTTTTTATACGAATCTGACAGATTGTTAAGATGATTTTTAATACATTTCAAAGAGCATTCATTATTGAATCTTACTTTTGGAACGGGTTTCAAGTTGACGGAGAATGGACCTATTCGATTCCTCCTTGTTTTGTGGAATTCCTAGAGAGGTATCCTAATGAAATTATTACATACCGAAAATTTTATACTTTGGTTAAGAATTTAGTCAGCAATTTTCGAGAAACTGGAAGTGTTGGAAGGAAAGAAGGGTCTGGTAGACCAAAGAAGATAGTACCTGCTTTAATTGAAACTGTAAGACAACGAATTGACGAGGCTCCAAAAACACCAATTAGACATTTATGCCAGCAAGTTGATGATTTAAGTTACGGTACATGCCACAGAATATTGAGACAAGCTTTGTATCTGCATCCTTACCGATTTATTTCCGTTCAGGAGCTTTTAGAACAGGATTATCCGAAAAGAGTTCAGTTTTGTCCTTGGTTTTTGGATAATCTCAATGATGAGCAGTTAAATTTAACCTTCTTTACCGACGAAGCCTGGTTTTACCTTAATGGGTATGCGGATTTCGAGTAGCGAGAATCCACACGTTACAATTAAAGCTCCCCTTCATCCACAGAAAATAGGAGTCTAGGTTGGGATGAGTCGTCGTAGGTTAGTTGGGCCGATATTTTTCGAAGGCACGCTAACTGCAGCAAGGTACAGGAACGAATTATTGCAACCTTTCTTAAATGAACTTCACGATGATGAGCCACGGGATGGTTTTCTGCAACAGGATGGCGCAACAGCTCATACAGCTGCAGATACAATTAATTTTTTACGCGAATATTTTGATGACCGAATCATTAGTAGAAATACTGCAACACTGTGGCCCCTTCGCTCTTGTGATATTACGGTTTTGGACTTTCTTCTATGGCCGTATTTGAAAAACACCATTTTTAAAACTCCAGTTAATGATTTAAACGAGCTGAAACTTAAAATTGAAGAAAACTGTCAAGAAATTAACAACTCACCTCAATTATTACAAATGTTTTTGAAGGTATGAGAAGACGAGTTCAGAAATGTTTGGAGAAAGAAGGCAGACATTTTCAACATTTGTTGTGATCATTACATTAGTTCAGGTTTATCCATTTCTTTTACTGTTGCTCAATAAAAGATTTCTGCTCCTAAAAATGACGTTTCATTATTATTTAGTTCCAGCTAACACAACGTAACCTGAAATTGACATTATAAACATTCCTTTAGTCTAGAAAAGACGTGACTTTTCATTCCACAGTCCGCTGGGGATCAGCTTTTTTTGGATCTCTTGATAGAATAGAAGAGCACAGCCAAGACAGATATTAACATCCAGTGTGCTGTTGCCCTAGCTACAAGTCTTTCCTTGCTTGCTTTGAAAGAGCGAGATCTAGGACACGATATTCCAAGCATCTCTATGCCCTTAGGCCATATGGCCCATTGTACACCCTAACTAAGAATTTTGCCTACCTGGAGTAATTCCAACTCTAGTAATGATTTTTAACGTGTCACACATCGCAGTGGCACGGGACCTACGGCTTTACTTCTTATCCGACAGAAGGCGCATTTTCAGATTTTTCCCCGCTAGAAAAATCTCGCCGATCTTGGCCAGGTTCGATCCCTCGTCTCTCGGATCCAAAGGCAAATGCGCTAACCACTAGACCACCGAGGCCGGCCCTACAAGTGTTTACAATATTAAATGCTTTTGAAAATAACATGTAAAATGTCGAAATATGTATAAAGCACAAGCAATAAATACCTGTTGAGATTAAGTCTATTATTATTATTAAATTACAATTTGATAACCATTATCATTCAGACGTTTTATCGGTGGAAGAAGAATGAAGTGGCAATACCCAAACTAGCCAAACAGCACATCGTTATTGGAC
This sequence comes from Limonius californicus, assembly GCA_014611495.1. Classification (NCBI taxonomy): domain Eukaryota; kingdom Metazoa; phylum Arthropoda; class Insecta; order Coleoptera; family Elateridae; genus Limonius; species Limonius californicus. The sequence continues at coordinate 7,543 of JABXWE010009414.1, read as the reverse complement.
CAATATTTTTTACAAAATTGGTCCAGTATTGTAAATGTTGACGTTTTGGTAAATTGTATATACCCCTCCAATATAGAACCACCATAAAGAGAACATGTAAACAAGTTATTTCACAACTACATTGGTAAAATATTGGAGAATACATTGGAAATATGTTGGATGTCCAATGTTGTACCAACATGAAGTAAAATGGTAAAAATGTTGTTTCGCAACTGTGTTGATAAAATATTGGCAAAACACATTGACAATGTTGATTGGCTAATACTCAGTGGCGGCTTGTACTAAAGGGCACAAGGGCACGTGCCCACCCAACCACCAAGATAAACACAGAAAGAAATTCGCATGTAATTCAGTGCATTATTTGAATTTCATTATTTTAACGATGGTATCAAATTTTCCTTCCGCACCACAAGCGCGGCTAACACGCTCAAAACTATTTTCGAGGGAACGCTCTGATTTGTACCTATTTAGAGGTGATTCGGTTGGCTATCGGTTATCTTCGCTATACGCGATATACCAGGCGAATGGGGCAGATTGTTCCCCATTTAAAGTCAACGTTTGAATTTGGACTTTGGAGCGTTTGAATTCAAAGACGAAAGTGACGTTTTTTCAATGATGGAAGTTAATTGTGTGCAAAAAGATCGACTGAACGCATTGGCGGTCCTATCAATAGAAAAGAAGTTCTTCCAGTCTATCCCGGATTTTGACAACAAAGTCATAGACGTCTTTTCCAGCATGAAAAATAGGAGAATGGATTTTATGTACCAAAAATAGGTAAGTTTTTTCTTGTGCCCACCCTCTTTCTTAACTCACGAGCCGCCACTGCTAATACTGGATATAGATTGGCCAAAATTTCTAACCAACATTTCGCTTCCTTTATTGGTTTTACAGTGTTTTTGACATGTTGGTCCAAGTTTTAGTGTAAACCTCGTTTATGTGAAGGGTGGATCAAACTACCTATATCTACACTGTTGCTGAATATTTATATTATTAGACCTACAAATTTGTTTAAATTAGGCAAGAAGTGTAGCTTTTTATGCTCATTAAGATTCCATTTACAAAAATAATCAATAAAAAATTGCGATATCCAATGATTTCATAAAACGGTTATGCTCAAAATTGAATACTCTGTAGGTATACATTTACATATTTCCAACTGCAATCTAATTCTAAATCTAAAGTTGATAAAAGAGTTATTAATGAAATATCTTTATAATTAGTATCAAATTGATTCATATGGCTAGACATAATTTCATAATAAACTGCATTGATAATCAAGAATATTTATCTGTGAACAATGTAAAATGAGTCACCGATGGGGTATTTTTGGCATATTTTTCGGGAAAATCAAACAGAGTGGAAGCTTCTACTATGTGATCCTTACTACTACATACTACCCCCCCCCCCCCCGAATCGGTTTCGCATTATTTGAGGGAGGTGCGGGCGTCCCTTACATGCTAACCATTCATGCAACACGCATCCTAAACTTGGCTTGTATTTAGTCAGGAAAATTTCCTCGAAGGATTTTTTGAATACGCCTACGAAATAGGCAACCAGGGTAGCTGCAGCAAATGGTCATTTGTTGTCTTCCTGGAAGTTTTGTAATCCCTAGTAATCTTAAGATAACGATCGGCAAAAGGTATTTATTATTTACAATTTGGAAACAAGTTGCTTACCTGTGGTCGGGCCAAGGATTATTGATATCTTGTACTTACGTAAACATATTTTCGTAGGAAGTACACTGAACTATTAAATTTTAGATAATTAAAATGCTATTACTTTATACTCTGTTATTTTAAACATAAATGTCATTAACTAATAATTTTACCATTATTAAAATGGTTTTTGATTATTTAACGTCTGTCTACTTGGTGGAAACAATTATAGATGCATTCCACTCTAATATAAATAATGATCCCGTTCTACGGATTACTTACTCATTACTTCTAATTTTTAAATCCGAGTTGAACAATTAGCAAACTATTAGTACGATATGATATGGTCTGTGTTTCAGTTAGTCGTTCTTAGTTTTCGAAATGGGTCGTACAGAGTTTGCAAATTCGAAGCACTTGCGGTTGACTAAAACAACACGTAGTGCGAAAGAAAAAATGAAGAAAATTCGTGCGGCAAAAGAAAGGGTGCGTACAGTTAGTGCACCGAGTGTATCGCGTGTAGAAATTGAAGTGAATATGTCAGTTTCATCTGCTGAAGAATATTTAAACGACAACGAAACAAATTTCTATAGCGAAGAGGAAATATTTTCATCAGAAAATGACGACTGTTATTTTGAAAATTCCATTGTTTCCGAAAATGCTAATGAAAGTAGTTCATCGACAGAATCTTTCCCGGATTTAGACACTGAAGCAATGAAACCAGATAAACAAGAACAGCGTCCGGAAATTAGTGGTCGCAGAATTATAGATATCGCGCACTTTTTCAGGACACTGAAAGGACTGCAGCACGATGGATTTGGGTGCTCATTTTTCGATGTGGATATTATTGGTGAAAGACGTAAAGGGTTTGTGTCGGTATTTACTGTTAAATGTGCAGTGTGCAATAAAACTGAGACAATTTCAACTGAAAATTCGGAAAGTCCGCGAATGAACATTAATTTATCGGCCGTATCTGCGATTGTGTCCATCGGTGTCGGATATACCCAACTTACTGAGTTTTCTGCGGCTTTAGATATTCCCAGTCCATCAAGTGCTACTTACAGCGTTTACCAAGATGAAGTTTGCGAAATCTATAACCGAGCTGCAATAGACGCGATGAAGAAGGCCGCTGAAGAAGAGGCGAAACTAGCGACAGAACTAGGAGAAGTAGATGACGAAGGGTGTCCCAACATTGCAGTAGTAGCAGACGGAGCATGGAGTAAACGGTCATACCGCACTAATTATAACGCCTTGTCAGGGGTTGCGTGTATAGTTGGACTTCGGACAAAAAAGGTGCTGTATATGGCGGTTAAAAATAAATTTTGTTTAGTATGTGCGCGTAAGGATTTGTACAAAGATAACAAATGTCCAGAGCACACCTGCTACAGAAATTGGACCGGCCCATCAACTGGAATGGAGGCTGCAATCATAGTAGAAGGTTTCAAAAAATCAATGGAGATGTACGGCATGAAATATGTAAAATTAGTGGGCGACGGCGATAGCAGCGTGCATCGAAAACTCGTGGAGTCCATGCCCTATGGGCCTTCCACTATAATACAAAAAATTGAATGCAAAAACCATATTATGCGCAATTACATAAACAAACTACGAGAAGTTGCCAAAAAGACAAAAACCAAGAAAAACGAATTACAAGATGTAATTTCAGAAAATATTCTCAGGTTTCGTAGTGCAGTTACCAAAGCCATTGAATTTAGAAAAAGCCAAGATGCGACTACAGATACAAAAATTAGAGAACTGGAAATTGATATTTTAAATGGACCGAAACATATCTTTGGTGATCATACGGGGTGCATACAGCGCGATTATTTTTGTACCGGTGCTAAAGACGAAAAAAATATGGTTCCAGATCTAGAAGAAAGCGGTTTATTTGAAGAAATTATGACAGCAGTACGTCGTGTAGCCTGCCATTCTAAGAGTTTAATCCATGATGTTACCAACAATTCCGCAGAGCTTTATAATTCTCACGTTGCGAAATTTGTTGGCGGTAAACGTGTGAATTTCGCTTTTCGCCGCGGTTATCAAGCCAGGTGTGAAGCTGCTGTAGTGGCGCATAATGAAGTGGGGACGCTACACGAAATCGTGCAAAGTACAGCTAATAGTACGCCTGGAAAATATACAAAGTTATTTTGCGAAAAACAGAAACGTAAGCAATTGCTTCGCAATCATAAAACAAAACATTACCGTACTAAGTACTCTGGATTCGCACACGCTGATTATGGACCGGATGCTGCTGAGCTAGCGCCGGATATGCTACTGGAAGATTTGAGGAAAGCAGCACAGGAATTTGTAGAAAAATTATCTTTGGGACGAGAAGAAATTTTGAAGGAAACTGTTGGCCAACACCGAAGCAATCGATGGTATGAAGAGCGGCGGAAAAGATTGACAGCGTCAAATTTTGGCCGCATTTGTAAATTGCGCAGTACGACGTCTTGCGCAAATATAATAAAAACTTTACTATACCAGCAGTTTACAGGGAGCGCTGCTACAAAATATGGGAAAGAAAATGAACATCGGGCCATAGAAGATTTTCAAAGGGTAATGAATATGGAGGTTAATCCTTGCGGTTTATTCGTGGATGAAGTCCGTCCCTTTTTGGCAGCATCTCCAGACGGCGTGGTGGGTGAAAATGCGATTGTAGAAATCAAATGTCCGTACAGTGCAAGAATGTCCACTCCAATGGAAGCAGTTTTAAACAATAAAATTAAATTTTGTGAAGTAGAGGATGGCGAATTAAAATTAAAACAAAATGACAGCTACATGTACCAAATCCAAGGGCAATTAAATATTACGAAAAAAGATATTTGCTATTTTGTTATTTGGACTCCTAGTGATATTGCAGTGGAAATAATAAAAATTGATACTTTGTTTTGGGAGCAAAAAATGCTTCCGAAACTTGAACAATTTTATAATACAGCATTGTTACCCGAAATTTTGGATTCAAGACAATCACGACAGCTACCTATTCGACAGACATTTTTAAATTGATGTACGTAGAAGAAATTATATCATCTGTAATTAAATGTAAAAAATTGTTATTTTGAGAACCGCACTTGGTGTATTATTATGTATTGGTTTAATTTTGATAAATAAATGCGTTTGTAACTTTCTACCTGTAGGTTATTGAAAGGTATAATCCTCTTATTCTCTTTATCAGTAATCCGCTTGTTGTTTAACAACGGGTGGTTGCCGGGACTAGTCCCTGGTTAAGGTGTTGCCTATATTTGCTGCGAATTTTAGCAAAATTAACAGAACATTTTTAAATCGCTAACTGGATTAATTCGTCACTGCGGGGAACGTAAAAATAGGTCGATGCATGTAGGTCAATAAAATACTTTCATTTAACGGGGCAAAAGAATAAAAACTCATAAAGATGAATTGCACTGGGCCTGTCAATTAAAATTCGTGTTTTATGTGTAACGCGATATCATCCACATTTATGAAGAAAAAAACGCTTTTCGTGATTTAGCCCGTTGGAGAACAGATTGCTCTAAATGGACCTTAACTTAGTTTTCTAATCATCCCGCTGTGCAGCGAGATATCTCAGTTAGCGTTTCACGGTTTCATGGTGCAAGACGGCCTTACTAAATACAACCCTTAATTGTGAACAGAAGTTGTGTCTTTAATTTAATTAATGTGTATAATAATAAAAAAATTTACCAGTTTATTAAATCCAAGTGTGTTTCTTTTATGGAGATTTGCTAAAAAAGAAAAGAATAATATTAAATCATTTAATAACTTATATGAGCTAATAATTTCAATAGTATTAAAAAGAATTAGAACTTCCTTACCTTAACAAACTCGAACATTTAAGTGAAACAATTATAGTGCTTCAGTGATTTTAATTCACAAACTATTTAATTTGTGAACTTTATGCTTTCGTGGTTAAAAATAAAATGGACCTCGTCTAGACTACCTGACCATCAAGCAGGATAAAAAAAAACGCAGCTGTTGCAGATTTCACAAGAAGTGGTGACTACGATATGGACAAAGTGACTGGACACACAAGACAAGTTTTAGTTTAATTTGGTATCTAAGAAATAATGTACTTTATTTGCATTTATAATTAACTATCTTACTTTATGAAGCCACGAAATGATTTTACCTTGAGAATTTAGGAGTCTACATAGATGCTATGGTAATTAATTTATGTTTAATTAGTTTGAGGATACACTCAAATTTGGCGCCCAACCAAAAATATTACTTATTAAATATTTAAATTATTTATCAATTGAAAAATTCATTGCATCTATTTTGGTCGCTACCAATGTGGGGCGATTATTTATTATTAATTATTTATTTCTATAAAAAATACGTAGCATCTTTTTGACGCAACCCCAATGTGGGGTTGTTGATTGATTTATTTAATAATAATTATCTATTAAGATAAAAGCATAGCAATATATGCGCATATATTTCAATTTTGTCGTGCATATTATCCGCTCTTTAGTTATTACTTTACTGAACAATTAACAACTTTATTTCCTGAAAATATAGCTATTTCTATTTTCCTCTTTTCGAAGCACTTTGTAATCAAACAATCACTGCTTACAATCGCTATTAATAATGGTATGTATTGATAGTTTTTACCTTAAATTCACGATAGAATTTAGGAAGCCCGAATAGGTTGATTTCTTGACAACTTAATGTGTAGGGACTACAGAATAGGCGGTAGCTCGGATGAAGTCACTAGCAGTTGATATAATGAAAAATGGACTGAAGGTGCACCATATTACACGATGCTAATAGTACAACAGCGAACTAATTGTTTTAAATCACCCAGGAAACAAACAAGGTGTTACGGGCCAATTGAGCTTTTTCGACGATTCGCAACTAACTTGATGGAAAAAGGCCTACAGCTTAGCTCAGAGGAGTAGGGGGAGTTCGTGAAAATCGCTTATGGGAGAAAATCTTTAGTTGTGTACAGGGCGAGTCAAAATAAGTGGGCGCCACCTTTCAAATCCAGCTGATTGTAGGTCCTCGTGGAAGGCCGAGAAGCCAACAGCTTACGGGAACGGAACTTACCGTGATTGTGCCTCCTCATATATATTTAAAGCTTGCAAAATTCTTACACCAACAAGTACAAGAGACACAATAAGAGACAGTAATTCTTGAACGTTCAGAGAAACTCGCCGCCGTTGACGCACAATATTTATATTGTAATCAATCTGTGTGGCCAATGGCGTAGAATTTACAGGAAAAATACAGTATTAATATCTTTTACAAACAGCAAAAACTAAATGGCGATTGAAGATCGCTTTTAGGTTGCATAAAACAAGTCCAATATCGCGAAATTTTGCAAGTTTGCGCGAAAAAAAGAGGTTTATTTTACACTGCACCAAAAAAACTGGTTCTTTACCTTGAAGTTCGGAGAAGGCAGACACAATTTTGCGGCGATTTCCGATTGCAGGGCAAAAAAAAGAGAAGGAAGACAACGTCCTTCTGGGCAGCGTTGAAACGAGAGACGGGACTCCTTGATGGTAAAACAAAATAGCCGCAGAGCGACGGAAGCTGGGCTTCGAAAATAACCCGCCTAACGGTGACCGGCCAATTCGCACGGAATTGCCTTTCCTGGGGATGAATCCAGTGCTCCCTATTAATCCGGCAGTAGCCGATGGTCTGTTAAATACCCCTTGGCACAACAGCGAGACGGAACACATATAACGGATACCCCTCGAATAAAAAACCCAGAAGCTGCCCCTGCAGCACTTAACGTAATTACGGTTCCCGATTGATGGAGTTTTCGGGCAACCGGAGCCATCAGAGATCGAAAATTGACTGACTCAAGCACTCAACGGGAATCTCCACTCTCCCCTTAACATTATACCATATCTTGAAATGTTATGTAAAAGTTCTAGAAGGAATTATCACGT
>JABXWE010009413.1:0-45541 GCA_014611495.1 Limonius californicus | reverse complement strand
TGCAATCTAGGATTCCATGACAATATATATATATATATATATATATATATATATGTATATATATATACCCTGCCCTGTATTTAGGACATTTATTTGAGATTTGCATGTCATCAAAGTTGCACCATGTTCTCGCAGAAGACAGTTAAATACTTCACATCAAAGGAGCTTCCACCCGTGAAATAGTCAATAAAGTGCAGTGTAACCAGCCAACCGTTGTTCAGGTAATTAGGACGATACTGAAATTGGAAAAATTGAAAATACACCTTAGACTAGCCGATGTTAGTTAGTAGTGTTACGAAGAACCAGTTTGGCTAGCACGAACCTTAATGCTACAGTAGAAGCAAACTATGTTCAGAAGCTGCTGGTATAAATGTGAGATGGAGAAAGGAACATCGTCACTGGCACCAGCACAGTGCTAAAAGTACTTAATTGATGAATCCGTTTTTAATATCAATAATCGTGTTGGTAATCCGTATATCAGCAGCTTTCTTGGAAAAAAATTTTCAAAAAAATGCGTACATCTAACAATAAAGCACCCAACTCCTGATATGGTATGGGGTGCATGTCTACCGAAAGAGTTGGTCGAGTGATTCTTGTCTCTGGAATGATTCACATCACAAAATATATTGAAGTATTGCAGAATAAGTTGCTGTCTAGTGGGAAAATTGTATTTTGAGAAGAAAATATTATTTTCCACTATGACATTGCACCTTATCATAGAACAAAAATGATTCATTTTTGGATATCGACAACATTTTGAAAGAGAAGCCGACGAAGAAAAGGATTCAATCGGAGCCGTCATCAGTGCCTCGTTTTACTACAAGAAAGAACTTAGAAAGTTGATCAATTTCAAGCCAAATAAACGCAAGGTAGTCATCAAAAACGGTGTAGCCGCTAAATAATTAAATAGTTCTAATATTTATTAGTATACGTTTTATAATATAGCAAATTTTAGCTTAAATTACAATAACAAAATGTATGTAATTTTAAATAAATGTTTCGTTTCAACTTGTTTTCCCTTAACAAACAAAAATTTGATCTGTTAGCTTTACTCTATTACTTGATACTTGATAAGAAATATAATTGTAATATAAGTTTTCCCCAATTCCTAAGTGATGCAAGACATTTTTACACCACTGTACCTACGAACATCAGTGATTGTGCTTAGGACTTTAATTTTAAATCTCTGAATAATTAATCTATAGTAAAAGAGTTTGTAGACGTTCATAGCAGCGACTCCATATGTACAAATAAGCTTCAGTATGACCTATACAATAGAAATTTGTTTTCTTAGGAAAACTGTCGCTTACAACTGAGATTCCTTCCTAATCCCAAACTCTATTAACTAGTTAAAACTGACGTAAATCTCATCGTTGCTTAAAGTAAGGTTGGCTGTGCCCTACAACATGAACATCAATATATCGAGGTGTAGGTTTACCTCAGTGTTAGATAAGAGAGCTTGATTAATGCCCTCAAGTAGTCCTAAACTTTCCTGCAATATTCATATTGTCGGGCTCACTCAACTCTTGCTTTCAACAATGATGAACTATATGTTATATTTATCACCAACTATCCCTTATTTAATCATTAGGTACAATGTATGTAACATTCTTACAATTCACAGAAAAATTCATATTAGGAGGCTTCACACGTGACAATTATACATTTCTCTGTTTAGGTACGGTAGCCAAATATTTCATAAAACTTAATTACAAGCTGTTTCTCATCCTTCAAAAGTGTTTGCAGCAAGTTGGTCTTATATTTAGCCTAAGATAGTTGACAGCCATTTAGCACTTCCCATGCAATATATTTCCTAATTGTAATTGATATTTCATTAACTTTCACTTTTTAAATCAAAACTTTATTATGTGCAAGCATACTGTAAATTTTTTGGTAATAGAGTTGGTGTGTGAATACATAAATATTGCAGTAGGATCTACAATAGTAGCTACAGGGGTGGTCCGAAGTTGTACGATTATGGAAATCAATACCGGAAATTAATCGATTAATTCGATAATCATTTGTTTCTTTGTTTTGATTGGTCGAGATCTAGGATCCGGTTTTCCAAGCATCTCTATGTACCGAAACACTTGGCTTATTGTACATTATAACCGTGTTTCTACACCACTTGCTCGCTGCCATTTGCTTGCCGCCGAATGCTCATTCCTCGCTAAAAAAAGATGCTCGCCAAGACAGTTGCTCGACAGTGAACTTGTTTGCAGTACTACATATATCTGCACCAACGCAAAGAAACTAGTTTATGTCAAATAATCGATGTTTATTCTTTATAAACGTTGAACCAATACCTTGACTAACACAGTTTTTTTATATAACCTAGGTATTAAGTATGATAACAAATAAAATTATTTTCTTGTACATCAAAATGGTTGGAGTGGATTACTCTTTTTTATTAACAATTTTTGAAACTTAAAATATTGTTCGTATTATATTATTATTATACACTTCGTTTCATATGAAATGCACCACCCATTAAAAATAAAGCTACGGGTTTGAAACTTTGCTAAAATAGTGTTTCATTATTGCGTATGAACTGATCAAGTTTTCATAAAAAGGATTAACAAGTATAAGAAAACAATAACAACAGCGAAAACAAAATTAATAATGTGTAGCATAGCCATGAACAGCAATGCAAGCATTTACTCGTCGTGGCAGGCTTTCTATCAAGTGGTCTATGTTCTTCTAAGGTATCTCGTTCTGTATAACCTCAAGTTGATATCTCAGATAGTCTAAGTTGTTAGGAGCCCTTGGCAATAATCTTAGTCGCCGGCCCATCATGTCCCAAAAATGTTCGATCGGCAATAAGTCCGGTGATCGTGTAGGCCAAGGCAACATTTGCAATTGTGCTTGTTGGAGGTACGTTTTGGTAATGTTTGCAGTGTGTGGACGTGCGTTATCCTATTGGAAAATACCATATGGCAACGTCTGCATGAATGGTACTAACACCGACTCCAGGACATTATGAATATAGCGATGAGCATTTGAAGTGCCTGGGACGAACACAATCGCACCCCAAACCAAACTCCAGGTGCTAAAGCTGTATGGCGTCTAGATTTTGTCTTTCTCCTCGATATCGACGTACCTTCCAACGGCTGTCATTTGCCCACAAACAAAACCTTGATTCGTCACTGAAGACAATGTCGTTCCATTGCTGATTGGAATGCTGTCGCTCTTAACACCAAGCAAGCCTAACACCCTTGTGATGTGCAGTTAAAGGGATTCGTTGGAATGGACGGTAGGTTCGCAGTCCAAAAGAAAGATTCTTCTGCAAATTTTTGCCATTGACGCGCGCCGATGAAGAGCTCGCATCCAGTCTACAGCAACAGACCTTATTGTTTGAAGGTGGTCTCGTGTAGCCATTCTTTGTAGAAGTCGATCTTCACGAACATTGCTGCTACGTGGAGGTCTACCAGCTGGACGATGTCGCTGAATGCCTTCTTCTAACCAAGCAGACCATATTCGTACAACTCTAGTGTGGTCCCGATTTACCCTTCTACCAATTTCACGAAAAGAAAGTCCAGATTCTTTCATGCCGATAATTCAACCTCTATCAAAATCAGAAATGTTGTTAAAATTTCTACGTTGTCTTACTGGAGACATTGTAAAACATTAATTCTTTCACAAAATGTAACACAATCTCAAAATTCCTAATTAATGTTTACTAGATATTGTTTTGTTTCTAAACAACAAGTTGATGAGAGACAGTAGACGCACACCACAACCTCTTGATTTTTTTAATGGAAATAGTGATCATTTCATATGCAATAATAAATCATTATTTTAGCAAATTTTCAAACACGTAGCTTTATTTTTAATGGGTGGTGCATTTCATATGAAACTAAGCATATATTATATTATGTCAATAATACAATTTTGCCGATGTTTGAGGAGCTATGAATTAAAAATAATATAAAAATATATACAACATACAAATCAGATACACTTTTATTTTAATTACCTTAGAAACAAAAAAATATTATCCTATGCGAATTCAAATACAAGAACAAGCTTTGAGTATCAATTTTTTTTTAGAGGAATGTAAGATTTTCAGAATTACCAACAGTATACATAAATGCCTACAGATAATGTTTTATTTTAAGAATAAATTACTTGTCGAGCATCTGTCGGGCGAGCAATCGGCGTGGTGAGCAAATAGTTGCCCATCACAAAGACCAGCAAGCAAACGGTGGCAAGCAAATGGTGGCGAGCAAGTGGGCGGACATTCTAAGAACGAATTCTGCCTATCTAAAGCAATTCCAACCCCAGTAGTAATTTGTAACGTCTCACACATCGCAGTGGCACTCGACCTACGGCTTTCTTCTTATTCGACAGAATTCAAATTTTTGCCTCCCAGAAAAATCTCACCGGCCTCTGCCAGGATCGAAACCACATCTCTCTGATCTAAAGGCAAGTGCGATAAGCACTAGACAACTGAAACTGGGGGCATAATCAATTAATCGGACAGCTTATTAATCCATTAGTTAATAAAAATATCAAAGTTCAAATTAAACAACTATTTGGCACATTGATTCAAAAAATAGAGACTGTTCTAATCTTATGGGCATTTGTTCTAACGTGTCACATTGGAAAACGACACAAACTGTAGTGATGTATTTTTTTCTTGATCACTTGAATTCTGATTAAAAGAGGAATTTTCTTCTAGTTCTTCGATCGATTTTCTTACCAAATATGATCGTCCAGACAATTTACTATCATTTTTCCTTTCTTATAGCATTCCCCTTGGTGTTGGTCCTCTAGCAGTTTTGGTTTCATTAATCACTTCCATGTGGTAATTAGAAAAAGTTTTGATAATATACCTTACACTTGGTATGAATTCATCAAAAACTTGCATATTGCTGGAATGCTTCTAGTAGAGAAGCATTTTGTGCAATTCTTTCTTATTAGTTGTTACGCTTCATCAACGAAAAATTAAGGGGAAACAACAGGAAGATGCGATGCGTTGTTATTTCGTCTTGAACAGTGTAATTTTGCTCAAACACCAATCATTGGCTACCCAGTGTGCACATATTTGACAATCCATATTATGTTCTCGTACATGCTTTTTCTACGAGCCAATGCAGTCAAATGGTCAATATAAAGAAATCAAATATTTAATGTATTACTTATTAAAACACAATTAACAGTTTTATGGATTGGGTATTATAAACGATGAACTGATTACTATGCACCACTATAGTTAGATGGGCAGTCGTGAATAGAAGGTGTCCAAGGACGCTACCTTAAGGTACACCAGTACCTATGTGATTGAATTTTTATTAAAAAAATATCTATTATTTAAATACCTAACATTAAATTATTTGATTTGATAACAGTTATCTGGGGTATTTCTCTTCAATTTGTAATATAAACTTTTTCAGAAACCCGAGTTAGGCTTAGAAAGGTAACGGAACAAAGTATGGTTTCTGAAATTAAATTGTTGCATTGGCATAATTGCTTACAACAAAGTTTTAGGTCGTTTAATGAAAACCTTATCAAAAACCTTTGATAATTAATAATGATACGAAACTACTCTTTTAGCTGTTTTCTAGATTTATCTACACTACCTTCCACAGATTAACTTTTCCGTCTAAGATATTTTAGTGATGCCTCTGTGAGCAGTTCTGAAGTAATAAATTCAATTTTAATAGGTAAGACAATTTGAAACTTTCTTCTAAGTGATTAGCAAACGTTTTTCCATTTCTTGCCGATTTCCCAACAACGGCTTCAATATGCAGCATCAAATAACCGTTTGTCTCAGAGTCTGCTAGATTTATATCACATTCCTCAAATGATTGATTGCTTTGATTAATAATAGTTCTTGTAGCTTTCCAGTTTAGATGTAAAATTTTCTTTTATATTCATCTGATCCAGTTTGTCGTCATTGTTTTTATACTATTACAGAGCCCTAGTATTTTTACTTATTCTTTAAATTAGGAGTAGCTTATCTGGCTTTCATGAAACTGTCTACCGCAATATTTAGGTTTAAGCGATTTTGCTGATCTAGTTTTTGTTCGAAAGAGTCCCATTTTGTTTATTTTTGTATGATATGGTAGGCAATTGTTATTTTTAACACATGAAGCAAAAACTAAAATGTAGTGATAGCCTGACCCTTAAAGCAGTCCGTAGACCTTCACTTTTTAAATATCTTGAAGGAACTTGTATTTAATCTATTAAAGTTTGTCAATCAATACAAATCCGTCACTTTTACCAGTTATAAAAAAAAACGCCTAGGAAGTTCCTAATCCTTTGAGATTAAACTGTGCATTCAGAAGTCAATATTTTCTATTTAGAGAAATAAATGATTGCGGAAAGTATACGTTGGTAACTGGTAAATAATTCCTGTAAATGTTACAGATTGTATGGTTAAGGAAAAGGCACGCATTGGTTTTCCACCACCCGCATGTATCCAAAATGTTGAGTAAAATATTATAACCCTTTCCCTTTTTATTGTTTTTCTTTGTCTATATAGACAGACAATAAGCCGCTTCACTATATAATAAACAGTTAAAATAGTTTACTTTCATCGATTTGGAGACATTTTTCCGTTAGTAGGTAGTTGTGGTTACTTTACAGTTTACAGTCTAATCTCCTACTGCATTAAATTTGATCCTTAAGTTATTAAAACAACCCTGGAGGCACAGCATACCTTGGCTTTGTAATAATGATAAATAACAACGTATCCCATTATGAAATAGAACAGTTCGCATCTGACTACCTGCAAAATACTATCATCCATAGCAACAATACCAACGGATCGCTAGTGGTAGCAGCAATCTACTGGCGCCCAGACATTCCATAAAACAAAACCAATATGAAACATTCTTCCAAAAATTAGGGAACAGGTTTATACAGCCGGCGGGCACTAAATCGCAAAAATCCAATTTGGGGATCTAGGCTAACCACTATTAAAAGACTGGAGTTATACAAGGCCATGTTGGCAAATAACTGTAACTAATTATTCACTGGGGAACATTTATATTGGCTATAGATTTCTACGTCACAAGAGATCTATTTTAAAAGCACTATTAAGTGGAAACGTACTTTGACCTTTTCTTGGACCGTTCATCCATAATAGTTACCATAGTACCTTTGTAATCACAATTGCTATCAGAAGTACTGGAGAGACTTATATTGAAGACACTATCGCCTGTGATAGAAAAATGCGAACTAATCCGACAGATATATTTGGGTTTAGACAAAAATACTCCACACTAGAACAAATCCGTAGATCCATTGATATTATATAAAAGGATTTTGAAGAACGCAGATATTGCTTTGCGGTATTCCTACACGTGAGGCCGATATTTGACCGAGTCTGGCACCTTGAATTATTATACAAAATTAAGATGTGTGCCACACTAATATTGCATCCATATTAATTCTTACCTAACCTAGAGGTATTGTTAGCTTAAATACGAAGGTAACCGGTCAAAACTGCACCAAATCAAAGTGGACGTTCCAAAGGGTAGTGTTTTAGGACCCACTTTATACCAAAGCTTCACACATTCATTCACGTACGACACTACACTATTAGCATTCAACGCAAACCCTACACTACACATCGGTAAACTTACAAGGCTGCCTCAACAACATGTAAAAATGGTTAGAAAAGTGACATATAGAACAAATGAAAACAACCCACAACTATAACATGTACCACAAAGAGTATCATCGCTTGTCCGGTTTCATACAATGGCATACAAATTCCAATTAAAGAAGAAGCTAAATACCTCGGTATATATCTAGATAGGCGGTAAACGTGGAGAACACATCTTACAAATAAGAAAAACAATTAGACATACAATGAAAAAACGTATTGACTTCTGGAGCAAAAGTCTGAACTATCGCTTAACATAAAATTTTAATATATAAAACAGTTCTTATTTCTTTGTGGACATATCTAATTCAATTCGGAGGTTGTGCGAAAACATCGAACATTGATATAGCAAGGGTTCCAAAACAAGACCCTTCGTATTATAACAGGCGCGGAATGGTATATCAGCAATAAAACATTACATGAAGATCTTAAGATTCCGTGGATCAGAGAGGCAAAATACATCCACCTATGTATACAGGCTACACAATCATTCCGACATGTTAGTGCTTAATATATTAGATAACGAAAATAGCATTCGATGCTTAGACAGACTCAAAACATTAGATCTTACTGATTAGTGATTATTGATTAGTAGCCACGGAGCATCGGACTGAGCGACTTCGCTTCGCATGACAGATATAGTATATAAGAACAAATTTGCTATGGCAAGTTGTAAATATTGCATTAATTAATTAAAGAATTGATACACTTAAAAAAGCACATTGACGCTTCCAGAATCTCTAATCTAGATGCTTTGTTAAATTGGAGAACAGAATTAGATTTGAAATTTGACTCGCTGCCATCTTGAAGAGATATCACGTACCAACTTTTGTTGCCGTCATTAAGTTCGTTTAAAATGAAGTAGTACTCAACCTCTTAGCCAATAAGTAGTGACGCAGTAGCACGGATGATATAAAACATTTAAAGGGAATGGACCAACTGTTGTCCAAATAAACGTTTAAAATGTGTCCCAGCTGCTGCGCCTTCTAAGGTCTGTATTTCTGTAATTAAACGTTTTCGGATATATGTAGGTGGGATTAAATCAAAATGATTTTGTCGGAGGAATTCGTGATTAAATTTCTTCCCTACGTATTAGAACAACCCTATTTCTGTTATATCTATATTATTGTTTCGTATTAAAGTGTTATTGTATGTTATATTAACGCACAAATTCACCCTCGCCGTGCCTCTGCGTTTTGCAGATATTTCCCTTCAAAAGTTTTTCAAATATTTAATGCGAAATAATAAGCAATTTCCACAGAACTTTGAACATAAACGCCCTTAACTGGAGGAAGCGTGATCGAGCCTCACCCGGAAAATGTTATTAAGGCCAGCCTATCCTTTGTACAGCAGGGTGAAGATCACTTAAAGGAAAATTAATAATTTAGCATTAATAGTTGTAATCTCTCATTAATAGAAATATTTTTATAAAAATTCAGTTATACGCAAATATTACTCAGAATTCGTAAATTAACCAATGCAAGGAAAATAAATTTTCAGTATCAAGATTTTTGTAGATAGCAGAGTATTTCCTAGAAGTATTTCAACACGGGGTCGAAACTAAATAATATATTGCTACAGAAAACTAAAATTTTGGAACTTTGGTTATTATATATATATCCCAATAGTAGCAGCATTAATAATAAGGGAAATTAATATGTGCCATTTGTCCCAGGATACATTTTTTGTTTAATTAAAAAGAAATTATTATATTATTATGCCACTATATAAGTGCAAGTTAAGAACATTTAAAAATAATTTAAACGGAAGAGTTGGTAACAACAATAAAGGCATTGAGAGATATCTAGGGACACATGGAGAGAAGCAACGAGAAATGATAATGGAAACAGAATGTTAGAACTATTCATAGAAAATGAGTTAGTGGTTACAAATTCCAAATTCCAACATAAGGAAATACACAAATACACACGTGAAGTGAAACCAAGGTAAGAGAAATCTATTATCGATTACTTTCTGGTACGGTATGAGGATATGAGGCAAATAGAAGATGTAATCGTGAGAAGAGGACCTGAGATAGGAAGCGATCACTACTTGCTAAAAATGATTATGAAGATAGAAAAAGAGAAACCAAAAGAGAAAAGAAGAAAGCTAATAAAGAAAAGTATTAGAGTTTACAGAGTCAAAGAGGAAGAAACGAGGAAGAAGTATCAGGATATAGTAGAAAAAAAGCTGAGTAAAGGATTAGAAGAAAAACACGTGGAGAAAAATTGGAACTATCTAAAACAAAGCATATTAGAAGCAACAGAAGAAAGCTGTGGGATAACAAAAGTGAGCAATCAGGGTACTAGGAAAACGGCATGGTGAACAGAGGAAATAAAAGAAAAAGTGAAGCAGAAGAAAGAAAACTGGAGGAAATATCTACAAACAAAGCAGAAAGAAGATTATGATAAATACAAGGACAAAAGAAAGGAAGTTAAAGATGAGGTAAAGAAAGCAAACCAGGAAGAATGGATAAAATTTGGAGAAAAAATGAAGGACAACTATAGAGAAAACCATAAAACTGTTCTATAGCACTTTAAAGCAATTGAGACAAAAAAGAACCAATCCCTTGAAAAACATCAGAAATGAACAAGGGGTAATAGTGACGAAGGAAGAAAACATAATGGAACGATGGAGGAGACACTTTGAAAAAGTATTGGAAGACAGTGAAGAAGAAAAAGAAGAGAGTGATAACGAAACCGAACAAAACGGAATGAAAGCAAATGAAGGTATAGATACCGAGATGATATCAGAGCTGGAACTGGAAGAGGCAATAAAAAAGATAAAATTAGGGAAAGCAGCCGAAAAGATAAGATCTCATCGGAAATCATAAAGTATATAGGAGAAGTAGGAAAAGAAAAAGCTTAACTTTAATGAATAACATAGTCAAATCAAAAAAAGCACCAAAAGAATGGCATACGGGGGTAATACTACCTCTGTACAAAAAGGCCGATAGCAGGGAATGCAACAATTATAGAGGTATTACGTTATTAAGCATAGTAAGCAAAGTATGGGCCAGAATCTGGGAAACACGACTCAAAAATAAGTTAGAAAATACGATAGACAATAGTCAGTGTAGATTTAGAAAAGGAAGAAGGGCGCAGGACAACATATTTATACTCAGACAAATGGCAGAGAAAGCAATAAATAAGGGAAGAGAGGTCCATATGTGTTTTATAGACTTATGTAAGGCCTTCGACAGGATTAGAAGAAAAGACATATGGATGACGTTAGAGAATAGAGGTTTAAATACAACAGAAATAGTCATCGTCAAGAGTTTGTACAACAAAACAACAAATATAGTAAGAACCAGAAATAAGGAATCAACGGAATTTGTAACAACAAGAGGGTTAAGACAAGGATGCGTGCTGAGCCAGTTATTATTCGCACTAATTATGGACAATGTAGTCAAGGAATGTAAAAAGGTAACGAGGAAATATAAAATAGGAAGACGAAGAATGGAAATGGTACAAATATCAGAGTTACTCTACGCGGATGACTTGGTAATTTTAGCAGAATCAGAAAGAGAGCTTCAATAGAAGGTGGACATATACATCAGGGAAATGCAGAAAGTGAACATGAAAATTAATATAGAGAAGACAAAGACAATGATCGTGGGACCAACAGAAAGGAAACATGAAATAACAATAGGAGGAAAGATAGTAGAACAAGTCACTAACTTTAAATATTTAGGGTCATGCATTAGCAGTAACGGAAAAATGGATGAGGAAATAAACGAACGCACAGGCACAGGCGGAAAAATTTTTAATGCAATCAAAACTAGCTTCCTGGGTAAAGCAGAAATACCAAAAGATACAAAAGTGGAAGTGATGAAGAAAGTAGTATACCCTGCGTTGGTGTACGAAAGCGAATCTTGGTCAATCACAAAGAAACAAAAGAAGAGGATCACAAGCACAATAATGAGATTTTGGAGAAAAATAGAAGGAAAAATCAAACTGGATAGAATTAGAAATACAACTTATAGGGAACAACTGAAGGTGAAAGCGGTAGATGAAGTGGCAGCAGAAAGACAGTTAGGTTGGTTGGGGCATACGTACAGAATGTGTGAGAATAAAATGGTAAAACAAATACTAGAAGCAAGACCGGAAGGGAAAACCCGAGTAGGAAGACCAAGAAAGACATGGATTGGAGGTGTAAGAATAGCAGCGGAAGAAAGAGGAATAAACTGGAACACAGTGAGACAAACAGCACAAGATAGGAAGGAGTGGAAGAAGAAGTGCCGGAAATACGAAAATGGGGAAGCATGACAACCGACCGACACCAAGCCTTACACCATCAAGGTAGAAAGGCTAAGGATTATGTATGTGTATGTATGTATGTAGTAAATAATGTATTTAAATTCTTATTTGTAATACATTTTTATAGAAATTACTAAACAGTCGTGTACAAAATACTATTTATTTACTGTCATTGCCGGTGTCAAAATTGCGTAGTCTCCGTATGAAGCTTCCACTTCAAATGATGCGCGTTTTATATGGAGAACCCTCAGAAATTACTTGTGATATTCATGGAAGATCTTGTAATAGATGTGGCCATATGGACAATATACATAACTTTTAAAAATATTGGCAATATGTAGCGTATGGCTAAAATCAGTAAAAAAAGATATCTATGAAAATATGCAAGAATTAAATATAGCATACTATAGAAAAAGTAAAATTGGTTCAAGAAAAATGAAACGCATTTGACTAAAACTGACTAATTCATTGGAATATGCATTAAAAATTGCTTATACAATGTTCATCTGTCAAAATGAAAATTTGAAAAACTAGCACACTATCATAAAAAATGATAAGATCTTCTCTGCAATATTGTATTCAGCTTAAATTTCATAAAACTGCAAATTTTATATGTGTTTTTCACAATAAGCGAGATCCTTCTAATGACATATATTGAAAACACTTCGTACTGAAGAGTTTTTCATCATATTTATAAAATGTGCTTATTTGCTCCGATAGTACAATCCTGACATCTTTGAGTATTATCCGGAATAATCATCATTGTTAGTAACCATTAGACAGTGTCATCACCTTACCGATGTTATAAACACGACACGTGAGGAGGAAGATTATTCTTTAGCTGCATTTCTTGATGTACCGCAAGCTTTCGATAAGGTATTGATCGCACAGGGGACTATTATTTAGGATTAAAAAGCTTTCCACATCAATACTACCTGTTAATCAAATCATATTGATGTTACCATAATTTCCAAATTAGGTTATGCAACGAAGTATCTAAATATGACTTCCATAGTAGTGGAATGAGCACCTGGGCAGTCTCTTATCAGAGGCTCATCCAAGGAAACGAAGGAAGAAAACCATTCACATAAAAAGGACCTTCGCAAATCATTGTTATATGAACAAACACCTACCCAACATGGGGCTTGCAGAAGACCCGCTGTGCAGATTCTGTGAAGAGCAAGATGAAACTCCTCTACACTACCTTTGTTACAGCTAGGGGCTCTTGCATCCCAAATGTATTTTGAGGAAGCAGATTTTGAACCATAAATCCTCATTGATAACGCATCCATATATTCTGGGCTATTGAGGGCTACCGTTGTAAATCTGAAGTCAACCGGGGCACTATAAGTCTTCCATGCCGTAGTTCCAGAGACTACACAGTATCTACCCAAGCAAAAAACACAACTAACTGCAAACGAATCTATTCCGAAGTTCCACAAGGAAGTATTGGGTTCCGTTCTCTATATCAGCTACACTGCAGACCTGCTATTAAGTCCATTAAGAAATGCCTCAACCTAAGAAAGTAAGATACATAGGCATACACTTGGACAGAAGACTAACGTGATAAACTCACATTCAGAAGAAGGGGAAATAAATGGACATTAAAGTTAAGAAAATGGACTGGTAATTTGGTAGAAACTCCCATTTGTCTTTGGAAAATATGCTAATGCCGTATGAAGTTATTATGAAACCAATATGCACGTACATATGGAATCGGGTTTTGGCAATGCTCCTGTTCATCCAATATTGATATCCTGCATACGTTCCAGCAGAAAATACTCCGCTTAAGCAAAAGCAGACCTTTGTACGTATCCAATCGTACTCTATACGAAGACTTTAAGATTTCATATTTTACCGAAGTTATTACCCAATATCATATATATCAATCATTATTGGATAGAATATTCCGCAGACGACTCAAGACAAGATGGCAATTTGATGCAGCAAACTAACGCATAACAAAATATTAATATAAAACCGTACAGACCGGCATGATTGAAAGTTACTTCCGAAATAGTCTCAACGTTACAGATTAAATTGTTGCAGCAGCGACTGAAGAAATGGAGCGTACACCACTGGGTGTAATCCTCAAAAACAATTATGAGCGAACGTTGCCAGAAAAAAGTAAGTATTACTACTAATACGTTCCGGTGATTCACAGACATGTTGGTAAAAGTTATGATAGTTCTGGCTTTTCAGCAAAGCGCTCACGGAATTTTGCTATTAATGTTAACATCTATAACTATTTTCCGGTTTCCGGTATTAGCACTAGCATTCCCACCAACCAAAAAAACTTACCTCTAGACAATTTTAAATTGACATCTGTTATAGTTCTACCGGAAACTCTACCAATTTCTGAAAGGTGTTAAGACATATTTAACTGATTAATTAAACTTTTGCAAACGCCTCTGACAGATTAGTCTATTCAGTCAAGTTCTACCGGAATTTTGATATTCGCGGAGACCTCTTTGGGAACTGATCTGGAATCTCCTTGATTTATGTCATTTTTTCCTAACATCTAATAACCTCTTCCTTATTCTAAGCTTACGCATCTTTATCTATTCAACCGAAGCCTGGAATAGTTTTGCTATTAACCATGCCATGTTTGACTATTTTTCCAGAATCTCCCTGATTTCCATTGTTAACACTGAAGTTTCTGAATAGATTCGCCGGCCTTTTTGAAAACTTAGTTCTCCCACAATTCTGCTATTATCAGTGACTTTAAGATTGTTTCCATGGTATCACTCACGCTTCTCGTAGAGCTTTAACATCTTGAATATCACAGCAGTATGAGCAAAATCCAACGCGCAATTAAAAATGTCCCAAATTGCAATACCGCCTTACACAAAGGCCTCAATTATATTTACGATTTTGTTGTTGCTATAGCAAAAACCTTTTAAATGGAAGATGCAATGAAAAACCGTTCCCTGTTATCGTTATTTATTATAATAATTTCATTCTACTCTTTAAATAAGTAAATTAAAATTAAAAAATTAAATCTGGAGTCATTTGACCTACATTACCGTTGCGTGTCATAGCCCTACAAGTATACACACCTATTTGTTTCAATTAGCTAAAAAATATGGTCGTTGGTGCAATTTAGGTTAACTTGGGTAAAAATTAGTAGTGGTCGGGGTTTCCATAGAAAATTAACCACAGAAAAAATGCATGGAAATTTATATCTATTTGTCACATTTCTTACATCAGAATACTTTAGATAGTATTATACCTTGTATTATTCTTTGGTATTATTAGTGTCTTTTAGATGCAAATAAACTTAAAAAATAATTGTAGATATTTACCAAAACAGGCCATTTTAATACCATAGTGAAATGTTTTCTAATACCCTTGTGGTAAATGACTAAAGTGGCTGCCTCCTAAGTTCTAATCACGTTTATATACTATAACAAGGAGCCTCTACAATCCCTGGAGAATATTGGCCTGCAAAGCAGAACGTCAGATCTCCCGTATTCTTGCTGTCACACCCGGTTATCCGGTGCCAAATTCATGATATGTGCTGATGTGATGGGCATCACTCATGAGACTACCGCATCATTACCCCTGGTTCAATCGAACGCAGGTACCGAATTATTTAAAACGACTAGGTAGGTCCGGGAGTCTGGGATTTGAACTCAGCCAAGTGCGCTAACCACTGGACCACCCTGACGACTATAAGAGTAGTAGTAATAGTAAGTAATAGAAATTAAGGGAGTTTAAAAATAAAACCGTCTGGAGTTGACTATGGTTTACTGAACTTATTTAGAGTTAACCAGTTTTTCTACTGGATTGATATGGTATATTATTTTTTGCTGTGACTGCTGAGTCAGTCGTTATCTGTTTGTATTTCCTGTATATTTTCCAGAAACATTATTTTCAGTATGAAACCAGTTCTAGAGTGTGTCAAGTGAATATTTTACGGTACAAAATGGTTTTCACGTTCGAACAAAAAACGTTAATAATTGACAGTTATTTTCGAGATGGTATAACATTTGACGAAAACCTAAACAGGCTCTACGAAGATATCGAAACAGCCCTCGAAGAAGACATAACACACTTTACCCTACTGATTGGCGACTTCAATGCCAAGATCGGGAAACCATCCCAATTCCAAGAGAAAATACCATCAGAAGATACAGTCTCGGTACTAGGAACGAGAGAGGAAAGACTCTCGTAAATTTCTTAGAGAAACATGAACTGAAGGCATTGAATACATTTTTCTATAAGAAAGAAAATCGAAAATGGACGTGGCAGAGCCCCGATGGAAAGACACGCAATGAAATAGACTATATAATATCAAATATGAAGTACATTGTAAAAGATGTTTCGGTACGAAATCGCATCGACAGCAGTGATCATAGATTAGTAAGAGCAAGAATAGAAATAAGCTTACTGAAAGAGAGACAAAAGTTAACGAAGAAAAGAACAAAACGAATAGATACCGAGAGGATATATACAGTCAGAGACGAATATGAAAAAGAGCTAAATCAAACACTCGGTACAATAAACATAATGGGAAACAGAAACATTGACGAAATTAACAACAGACGGAAACAAAGTATCATGGAAACAGTTACAAAAAGAAGAAGAGTGAGAAGAGATGTAGCACAATATAATGAAGAAATAGTGAAAAATATCATCGAACAAAACAAGGGGCCTAAAGTTTTCAGGAAGAAGTAACAGAGGGGAGAGCCGAAAACATAAATTTGATAGATCAAAATGGCAAACTCTTAACCAAGCGAGAACAGATCCTTACACATATCGAAGAATTTTATAAGGAACTATACTCCTCAAAGACGACACAAACCACTATCACACGAGATAAAATAGCAAAACTCACAAAGCACTACACAGAAGACATACCACGTATATGTAAGTATGAAATAAAGACAGCGTTGAAAGGGATGAAAGACAATAAAGCATCCGGCCCAGACCAAGTGGTAATAGAATTAATTAAATGGGAAGGAAAAAATATATTGAATCATCTGGAACACCTATTCAACCAATGCTTAGAAACAGGAAACGTTCCCAAAGAGTGCAAAAATGCTAATTAATATTCAAGACAGGAAATAAACAAGATCTTAGAAACTACAGACACATATCACTCCTTTCACACCTATACAAACCACTTACTAAAATTATTAAAAACAGAATATCAAGTCCACTCGAGATGTTCTAACCACCAGAACAAGCTGGATTTAGACACTGTTCGACAACTAATAGAAAAAACACATGAATACAACCAGCCCCTATACTTGACCCTCATCGATTTCGAGAAAGCCTTCCACACAGTCGAAAAATGGGCACTCATTAACTCCTTGAAAAGATGCAGGATTGATCATCGATATATAACACTAATAGACGCCCTTTACCAAGAAGCTACTATAACGATCCAGACGTTTGATGAGACCAAGCCTATAGAAGTCAAACGAGGAATACGACAGGGGCACACCATCTCCCCCAAAATGTTCGCCAATTGTCTGGAAGACAGCTTCAAACTACTAAATTGGGACAACCTCGGCATTAATATAAACAGAGAGCGACTGAATAATCTGAGATTCGCAGACGACGTCGTGCTTATATCTGATAACATGGCAGATATAAAGAAAATGACTAAAGATCTAAGAGAAGCCGCTGGTACTATAGGACTGAAAATGAACATCAACAAAAGTAAAATAATGTCAAACAGAGAAAACACAACCTCAATTGAAATTGAAGGTGAGGAAAAAATAGAAATTGTCGAGGAATGACAACGAATATCACTCTCAGGCGACTGTCAAGTGAAAGAGGTAGAAAGACGGATCCAGCTAGGGTGGGCTGCATACGGGAAGCTAAGACAGGTCTTCAGATCTAGTCTCCCACAAAACCTAAAAACCAAATATTCAATCAATGCATGCTCCCGATACTCACTTATGCATCGGAGACAACAAGACATAAATTGCAAGTCATCTAGAGGAAGATGGAGAAATCTATGCTGGGAATACGCCTACAAAACATGAAACGAAATGAATGGATCAGAAACAAGACAAGGGTCGACGACGTCATACAGAGAATTGCGAAGCTTAAGTGGCAATGGGCGGGGCACGTCATGAGATTACCGGATGAAAGATGGACAAAGAAGATCACGGAGTCAAGGCCAAGAATAGGGAAACGCAACCAAGGCATGCCACGATCCAGGTGGAGAGATGATATACAAAAACATGCGGAAAAACAATGGACGCGGAAAACCCATCACCGCCAAGAATGGCATGAAGCAGGAGAGGCGTATATCCAGAAATGGAGTAATGAACGCTGAAGTTGATGATGATGATGATGATAAAATTTGATGGAATTTCGATTATGCGGTTAAAAACGTTGTGGCCGACCAACAAAAGCTACAGATGAAATTGTTGCAGCAGCGACTGAAGTAATGAATAATGAGCCACACTTCTGTTGCACATGCTGATCATCGTTGAACAAATAGTTTATTATTCAAACAATAAATTTCTACGTGTTTTGCTTAAAGATTTCAGTTTCTTTGAAAAACCGTTGTAACATGTATGTAGAAATTTCTATAATATGTTTTCATCATCCCTAGACATACTTTTGCAATTTCAAAAATACAACTTTACTTTAAAACTAAACCTAATAGTATTTTATTATTGAATGTATTTTTTTTTTGTGGAACCCTAATTTACACGTCGATAATCAGACCCATTCTCACCTATGGCTGCAGCGTGTGGAGTGCAACATCAAAAACTAATATAAATAAACTGCAGGTGATACAAAATAATGCCCAGTGGTTTGTAAGGAATTCACAACTGCATAGAGAAACCGGCATCCCCAAAATTCAGCAATTTATTTCGAAAAATTCTAAAAAATTCTACAGCAACCTCAACCAGTGTAGTGGCGCAGTGCAATACAACATAGGAAGACGATCGTTGCACACCAGACTTAAAAGGAAACTACCGGTTGATATGTTATCGAGTGATAGTGGCGAAGGTGAATGATATACACTAGTGAACCATATGTCCCTAAATAAGTGTATGAATATTAAAATCAGTGATACCTGGAATTAAGCAGCAGATAATAGACCAATATACACATTAAAAATAGTTCATTAGTGATAGATGGGTTCGCACTTCAAAATTATTACATAGCTGTTACATCTTCTGTATTAACAATGCCATGCATAGCACAAGTGCTGAACTGGCATAATCAGAATTTAAAAAAAAAAAATTATTGAATGTCCATATCTTAGAATTTTTAAATCGCATTTTGAGGAAAAAAGAGGAAATTAAAATCGTTATAAGTAGATATGATTATTGAATTCCCAAGCAATACTGTCATAAACACCCACGTTGACCACCAAAAAAGTTTTATTGAAAATTCAACAACCTACGCCCATAGAAAACACACGATTTGTAATATTTTAGCTATATAAGAAAACCCACCTTCTTAAGCGAATGTCGGATGAGATGATAACCTAAAAAACATTCATTATTGCAGGTTATCAAAATTGTACGTAATGTTGGCTGACAACATGAGTCGTTAAATGTGAAAGTTCTGCAGTATAACTAAAAATTGTAAAGATTTGTAAAAAATTTTGTAATCTACGTAGCAGAATAATTGTAAGGCATAGTTCTATTGCATTATAAAAGTTTGCTGAACTCTTCCACATTGTGCAGTCCATGCAGTACGTCCTAGAGAAAGATTTAGGAAGCAGATCCCTGGATCGTCTTGATTATTTCAAAGGTAATTAACTGTTAAAAATTAAACATAAACTTTCCTTCAAACTTTTTGTGTGGTGCTATTATGTTATACATTTACTTACAAAGTCATGTAATGTACGAAGTTACACAAATTATTTTTAGACTGTTTGACAGTGTTCTGGTTTCGCTAATGTGTTAGATACCATCCTACCGAAATTTCTAAATTCTCTAAAAGACAAATTTTGAGATTATGATAATGTTCTTTAGTTGAAAATAAGAAGTACGGCCGTGTCTCAATATTAATTTTAATGAATTGTACGAGAAGAGTTAACTTTACTGAATGGTAATTTCGCGGAAGGATCAACTAGTGCTCTGTAGTGTAACGCACCGCTAAATATCCATCTTTACAAGTAAGTTTGCAACTCTTACGACGCCGTTTACGGTTTATCTTTAATTTTTACAAACAAAAGTATCGACACTGTAGCCCCTACCAAAAATATTAAAAATAAAAAGATATTTTTTTGCTGACGATCTGTAAACATAAAACCTTAGAAAGAAAGAATATCAATCGTTGTAACGTAATTGTAGGTCAGTATATATTATGAACAAATAGAACTAATTATCATCATTCTTAATAGAAGGAACTAGTAAAATCATTGTTAAATATTCGACAAGACAACTGAATAATGCTGAAACTATTAGATTTGAACTCTCATAACATTAATAAAATTCAGTTTGATTTGGTATATTTTACGGAGCACCCTGTAGTATCAAAAATATTTAATTACTTTACTTACTATTTGACAACAATGTAAAGTTCGAATTCCATAATAATTTTAAGTAAGTGTTTCTGCATATGATATTTAATGTATAATCAGTATGCATAGCGGTTACAATTACAATTCAGCTATTAGTTTGAAGAGTAAATACAAATAATCTTCCACTAATAGCATCACAATTTATAAGAGCACAATGTAGTTAGTTCATAATCTATACGCGGTCTTACATATTCCATGATCTGTTCGGTGTGAATTATTTGTCTGCTACTTCCAGATTTACGTGATACACTGCCTGCACCTCTAAATTAGTTTGCAGCATTTCTTACAGGACGTAGAAGTCAGCTTTGAGGAAAATCATATCAGCAAACTTTTGACGCTACTTATTAATATAAAATCGAAATGTGTGAATACGTTAGTCAATTTTATTAGCACCACTCGGAAAATAACTAATACAACACAACATCCTCACTGCTCGTTCGTTGTCAGAAATCTGCGAGTATTGTTATACAAATATGTATAAAACCTTTGATAATCTCACACCCTAAAAATAATTTTCTTATGGAGCAAAACGTGATGGATTCTATAGAAGCCATTGGGACATTAACTTTAAACATGGTAGATTGTTGGCTACGACTCTCTAAGCAAATAACAGAGACAGATGGAAGGCTGTGATAGAAGAAGCCAAGGTTCTACAAGAACCCTAGGGCTGTGTATTTATATATACCTATATATATATAATTATTTGGCTTTATCCTTGAAAAGCTGGGTACAATACAATTGAATATAGTTAGATGACTAAAAATGAACTGTGGTCTCTTACGTACATGAAACAAGTGCCATCATTTATGTTAATTCCAAAGATGTGCACCTGTATTGTTATTGTGTATAATAATATATTGTACACCAAGCATATTTAATAACGAATTAAGAGTAGCCCTGAGATCGGCGGTTATGTAATGAAGTATACCATTTAAACTTTCTATTCAAAGTTTTACCAATCAACTACAGTATTCCTGCTTCCACAATTTGAGATAGAGCTAGCAATATCGAATAAATTTCTTATAGAAGATAGTTTTTCCAATATTAGGCATACCATAACGAGTAACGCTTAAAGGATATCTGTTTCTAGATTCCACTTTGCATAGATACTAAAATGGTTGTTCCAGCAGTAATCAGAATCACGTATGGTTAGAAAAAGCTCGTAAGGTACTTTGATTGGACAAAAGATTAAATAGTGCTAGTTCATTCTCATTAGATAACTTTCTATCAAATCCGCTTAAAACATGAGGAGAGATTATCATTTAGCAGACTTTTTTCTGATAAAACTGGAAGAGGTGACACAACGGTCGCTTACCTACCGTTTATTTTGGGCCTTCTGTCGTGGTTGAGGTGTTTACCTAGTATGTCCTAAGACATATAGGTGAATACTGCGACAATATTGGTCCCAAAGTAACCTATAGTTTAAGACCTACTTCCAACGACAGAAACTCCGCAGAAGTTTCTGGCTTTAAGATCGATCACACATTTACCAATCCGCCTGGAGAATTTACTATGAAAGGCAGCACAAGATTTATATAGATTAGCACTCTGAGGTTCTACCACACCCGTACTTCTATTTTAGTGCTGATGAGAAGCACGTGGCAAAAAAGAGGCAGGTGCCCAGCAGTCGAACCCGAAAGTCTGTTCAGCATTAGTCATGGAACTCCCATTTTCCAATTTGCCTAGTCCTTGCCTTCTTCATATTGCTGTTACTGGCTAAATAGTAGTTGATTTCAGTGCGGGATCCGGCTGATCTCTATAGAATGAACTACCTTGATTTTCCCTTTTCCTTGATATAGATTTGTCTCATTTGTACATCATGCGTAGGGAATATGGCAAATGTGTGACTGGGGTCTGCGGGATTGTAGCATTGCTTTATCTAGGGCAGCTTTTTCAGATCAGCATCGCAATTATCTCTAAATATGACGATATCCAAGGTATTCTTACTTTTGCCAAAACGCAATGACTAAGGTAAAAAAAATACGAATCTGATTATATAAATAATAACTTAATACTACTTTTGCAGTTACTTCGATCAAACATAGTCCTTTCCTTTATGGTAAACTGTAACATCAATATCTTATTTCCAGCAAGTACCACGAGTCATTTCCTTTTTCAAGACGATTCCTTTCATGGCAATTAAAATTTTCCTTTGTATACTATAATGATCATCATCTTCTGGTAAGATAGCGCCCATCGCTTTTGACACAAAATTAATTAAAGTTAAACCTCTTTATTGTTTTCCTTCAGTAATACACATATTTTCGAAAATGATTCCCTGTCTTATGAATGCACAGCTGATGTCGTACGATGGCTATCGACCCTTTGGTAGTACGTATTGATGGAAAATAATTCCTTTTTCTAAAATGAAAATTATTTGTCTTATGATGCTGAGCAGCCGGATGTGGTAGATCAATTACGCGAAGCAATCGTGCTGCATTTGCTGACCACAAAACATTTTAATTTAAAAAACTTTAATATTGCGTCCTTAACTTGAAGAGATCGAACACAAACTAGCACTGCCTTTAGACGCCTTTCTCCACAAAACTCAGTTTTTATATAATCAAACGGTGCAGATAATTCTCAACGACTAATGTTTTGTTCTTGAAGAGAATTATTGGATTTGTCTTGAAAATATATTTAGCTACCTAAGTTATGAATTTGTAGAGGATATGCACCAATACGGATTTTGCCAACCCATAGTTTATAAACTTTGGAAAA
Source organism: Limonius californicus (assembly GCA_014611495.1). Classification (NCBI taxonomy): domain Eukaryota; kingdom Metazoa; phylum Arthropoda; class Insecta; order Coleoptera; family Elateridae; genus Limonius; species Limonius californicus. The sequence goes on along the minus strand of JABXWE010009413.1, from coordinate 22,437 downwards.
TCCTTCTACCATCACGATATTTAGAACATATAATTACGTATTTCAGCCACTAAGTTGCCACCTTCAGTAGAAACTTGCACCAATTAAAGAAACTTGGCTGAGGAATACCTCTGGAGATAAATCCTTCACCAAGTCAGCAATGGAAGTCCAATGGACTTAGCTAGTTCAAGTTCCTACTGAATGAAAATAACGAATTTAAATCGGAAGTACAGGATATACTAGGAGTATGGGCAGAGCATTACTCAAATAAATTCGAAACAAAAGAAAGAGACAGTGTGAGACGAAGAACAATAGACAATGCGGAAGGTGAAGAAATAATAGGAAGAGAAGAGATACTGGAAGATATAAATCAAGAAGAACTAGATGAAGCAGTGAAAAACATTAAACTAGGAAAAGCAAGCGGACAAGATAAGATTGACCCGGAGATGATAAAATATCTAGGAGAGAAAGGAAAAGAATGGCTCTTAAACATAATCAGGAAATCATGGCAGACAGAGGAAATCCCAGAAGAATGGCAAGAAAATATAATAATCCCAATAGACAAGAAGGGAGAATTCGCAGAATGCGAGGACTATAGAGCTATATGTTTGTCAGGTACCAGCTTCAAACTTTATACAAGAATAATTTAAAGGAAATTAAGAAAAATCATTGATAATAAATTAGAAGATGAACAAGCAGCATATAGAACAGGAAGACAAACAAATGACAACATACACATGCTGAGAAATTTAATAGAGAAGAAAGAAGAAAAGGGAGAAGAACTATTCGTAACCTTCATAGACTTACGAGCTGCCTTTGACTCAATTCAGCGGAAATTTTTTGCGAGTGCCTAGATCAATTAGAGGTACCAAGGAAATTAATACGGGTTATAGAGAGTTTATACAATAAAGTATATGGAGTGGTCAAGCTAAACGGGGAATAATCAGAGAAATTTAGAATGGACCCGGGAATAAAACAAGGGGATAGTCTGAGCTCACTGTTATTTATAGTGGTAATGGGTAGATTATTAAAGAATACCAGAATAAGAACAAGACAGTGCCAGACAGTAATAGGATACAATAGATTAATACCAATAAAGATTGATTGTCTCACGTACGCGGATGATATAGTCCTAATATCAGATACCCACATAAAAATGAAGCAACTAATGGAAATATGAACTTAAGAAATAGGAAAACTGGAAATGGAGGTGAACATCAATAAATGTAAAACAATGATAATTAATAAAAAATCGGAAGGGGAAATAAGAAAAATTGATATTAAAGGGATTAATTTGGAAAAAGTGACAACATACGAATACCTTGGGAGCGTAATATCGGAACATGGAAAGATAGACCTAGATGTAGCGAACAGAACAAAAAAGAGCGTAAGGATCTATTACGCATTAAACAAAACAATATTTGGAAAAAGAGAAATAAATTAAGAGTCTACAATGCAATAGTAGTACCAACGTTGACATACGCAAGCGAGTCATGGGCAATGCAAGATAAACATGAAGGAAAAATCATTGCAGCAGAAATGAAATACTTTAGAAAAATAACAGGGAAAACTAAGATGGACAGAGAGGGGAATGAACATATAAGAGAGATAGTCCAGCAAGAAGCAATTTCAAAGAAGATTGAGAGGAAACAACTAAACTGGCACGGTAATATACTAAGAATGGACCAAAACAGACCAGTTAAGAAGATAATGGAGACAGGCAGAATGGGGAAAAGAAGAACAGGAAGACCCAGAAAAAACTGGCTACAAAGAATAGAGGATTTAGGCAGACAAAGAGAAAAGAAGAGACAAGAGATGAAAGCACTGGCGATGGACCGGAAGGGATGGAGAAATTGGGTCAAGAAATCGCAAGACAATAATCCGACACCCTAAGGGTATAAGGATTCTAGAAGAAGAAGAAGGAGATGTTCCTACTGAAGATGGTGGCTTAGTTGCCGAAACACGTATTTAGATGTTGTAAATATCGTGGTGGTAAGAGGATTATCCAAAGTTTATTTACCTATACCACCGTCTCCAGTCAATCGTATCCCCCCGTTTATTTACTTCAAAAATCTGTTGTATATCGAATAGTAAACTTAACATCAATAAAGGGAAACCCGCAGCAGAACAAAACACCTTGTTTCAAAGAATCTATTCACAATTAAAACAGAAATACGGTATTGATACTTCAGTTTAGAAACATACTGGAACTCGGTTGATTTGGTTAGATTTAAACAAAAGTACTTGTTTTACACAATGTTTTTGTTGTCACTAAAATACACACGAGAAATGTAATGTTGCTTCTTTAGTCTATTGAAAAATTAAGCAGATTTCTAGAATTGTAATTAGGATCTTAGCAAACCTTGAAATGCTGAACAATTGTGTTCAGTTTACGAGATTGTCATATATGAGACCTGTGGTTGGAACACGCTTCTGTGAAAATTTGGTGAACCTTAAACTTTATTTCAGGTGGGCTTTTATCCAATTGAAATGTCCCAATCTATGTATTATTCTTATTTTATTGAAGTGAACGTAAAGATCGGTGCGTCAACCTATCAGACTGGTGTATGTTTACGTATCGCATTTGCTGCTCAAATACAAAAATCTAACCATCACATCCATTCAAAATGATAAAGGAAAGTGTATAAGACTGACAGGTTAGGCCATGAGGGCTTACTTCTAACTTGAATAAAACAATGTTAACCCGTCATGCAATTATTTGTTAACTCACTTCAACGCCAATTTTGTAAATTCGCGTATTTTAATAGCTGAAGTGGGATATTACAATATCGTGTGTTAACTAACAATTCCATTACACCGTGATCCCTTCTGCGAATTAGCTTCACCTCTTGTAAATGCTTATAAACTTTTGTTTCGCGAATATAATTTTTTTCCATCACATACACACTCTTTTGGTTGGGCATACAATATTTTTTCCAATTCCAAAATTTTTTTGAGAAAATGCGTAGATAATATAGTCTTTCCTCAAAGTAAATATTTAACGTTTTTTTAACTAAAAAGTGCTGAACAGTTCAAAACAAAGCAAATCATTAAATTGGTAGAATTAGGAATTTACCTGGCTTCTCGGATTGCCTCAATCCAATTCTTGCAATCGTTTTCATTCAACGCTCGGAGCTCATATTGCCGTTGATTTTCTCTGCGGTAGGAAATCGCGAAGCAGAACTGAAACAGGAAAATAATATCATTTACAAAACAGAAATTAGGTCAAGTGATGATTCGAACAACAATTTAATCTTTGTCGGATTTCGCTTTATAGACTATCAACGAAATAATAAATATAAAAGCAGGAAAAGTGTTACCGACCGCAAAAGTTTTGGCAAAATACACAAAAGTCTTTTAATAAGAAGCACTGGAGCTTTCCAAAATTCTTTGCTTGTGAGTGCTATGTGCTGCTATCAAGAACGTTTGTGACCTGATTACCTACTGATCAGACATGCACGCTTAATGTGGTATAGGGTAGCAGGGACCTATAGCTTAAAGTAAACTGCGAACCACGTATGAGCTGCAGCGTCAGAAACATTTCTAAAGGCATGTGAACTAAAGCTAAACTCCTTCAAAGTAAATCCTGAAACATTAAGCAACACATTTCACACTGAAGTTGATTCTTGTTCAAGGCAGATTGTTCGTAATTCGCAAATTTTCTTAAATAGTTTTATAAGCACTATATAAGAAGTATTTTTTGAAAACCATGATAAACAAATTTATATAAAAATAATGAAGAAAATGAAATTTATTACCTGTACGGAAAACACTAACCCTTTTTATCAGAACAAACACAGAAAGCTATACCGTACATCCTAGGATGGAGTTACCGTAAATCCTACTTTTAGCGATAAAAGCATCACGAAAATAATTCATGTCACTATTTCGTATTTCTCGAACGCCCCAACTGAACTTCAGTCTCAATTTGCCTCGACTCGATAAAACTTGTTTATTCCGCGAAAAACGTGGAAGCCGTGTTAGGTACTAAAATGTTCCGTCTGAAAGATTCGGAAATAACGCCAACCTCCGAAAATGTTATATTTTCAAACTGGAACGTTAAAATTTAGATGTAATTTTTAAGTCTGCAGAGGATAACAAACTCATACAATCAGAAAAGGAACGAGAAAAATAGAAGATTAATTTTAAATACAGGAAATTGCGTTTTCATGAAAATGCTGTATTTATGTTTGTAAATGAAAATTCTTGTTATCATTTTAATTACTTTCGTGTGTTGAATATAAGTGGAGGTAATTTTGTGTCGAAAAACATGGCCGAATGATCTTGTCATGACTGCGAAGCATTTACAAAATTACCACATTCCCAGTTATCAACTACACTCGCACGTAAATGGTGGCAGTTACCGTATTCGTAGGCAGCAATTCGTGCATCGTGCACTGCTTGACATACGTTCAAATATCTGAGAAGGGTGTGGAATCGATGCGATGAATTGAGTTGTATATTTTGTTACGTCGGGTAACTAAATTCCCGTATGAAGTGAAACAGGACGTTAAACATTGTAAAGTCAGTGACTGGAAACGACAAGAGAAGGAACGTTCTAAAATCTCTATTATACAGTAATCACTAACAGTTCTAAGAACATATAAACTCTAATACATATTTATATCATAGCAAAAATATAAACCATTATCAAAAATGACGCGGTGGTTCAAGTATGCAAAACCTTGACAAAACCGGAAGAAGAAGGAAAAATTAAGGTGCTCTAAATATTGTGATAGGAAAGAGTTTTCTGTAAGATTCATTAAGGCATATTCAACTCACTAACCCATAAGCAATGGGTAAACCAAGATATTTTTTACTAGAACCCCAGAAACACAGACACTGTAATAGCCACATTTAAATAATGGGTGAACGCATATTGTATGGTGGTTCTGATTATTTTTGTTTTTAAAATTAGATTGTAGTTCTAAATTATTATGATATTAGTAGGAGCTTGAGAAATGTTTTTGATCGAAATGGATTACATCTACAACATTCACTATTACAAGATCTTCTTCATAAAAATATAGTTAGGAGTTGATAAGATATCAAATATCATTTTAAAAGCTATTAATAAATACATGCAGGGATTTTCAGGTTGCCCAAGATTTTTTTATCTGTTACAGTCTATGTTTTAATGCATTTCATTTTGCCTAACAATCAATACGTTGCCTAGAATCGCTGGCCACCAAAAAATTTTTCGTGAGGCATCAGTAATCCACAGCTTATAACTTGCAACGCACTGCATTCGCGCATATAATCAATCAATAATCATTACAGTTACAAGCTAGAAAATAATTTCTTATGTCGATAATCATCGGCCTGTGTCTGTATTAAATGTAACTTCCAAACTATTTATAAACGCAGTTAATAACAGGATAGGGAGTCGAGAAATATAAACCGTATAACCAAGCTCAACATGGTTTTCAATCAGACGAATTACCTGACACTGTCCATGATTTCAAGGAATCTATTTAGGGCAAACTTCACCAAGAAATATCAGGGTTTATCTTTGACTTTCTAGAAGTGTATAAATCCCTAGATGAGACATTTACTACCAATGAAATATCAACACTTAAATTGAGGACAATTATTAGAAAACGGATTGAATCCTTCTTGTATGTTCAAAGTAACCAAGCATCGTCTGTTGTAACCTTACAAACTTGAACGTCCCTCATGCCGCTCTGTTGGAACCATCTATGTGTGGGCTGTTTATGAATTGGCGCATAAACACATGTTTATTTATACTCTTTACGAACAGCTAGTTAATTGCGATTGCTTTTTAGCCTTTAGATATGGTAAGAACTCATGACTTACCATTTTTATAACTGGTAGAAATATCCTAGAACTTAATATCGATAAAATTGTTTGATTTTATTGCTGCAATAAGAAACCTCAGTAATAAACTGCAAAGTTGTTCAAATTTCTTAGAATTTATCTAAAACACAGACGGGTGCCTTTACACCAGTCTATACTGATTCTCTTATCACACTAACAGAAGAAATTTCCAAATATGCTGAGTAAACTTAGGTAAATAATTCTTACAACAGTATAGCGGTGTTATGTGCGAAAGTGACTTAAAGCGAATCCAACCAAAGCAAGTCTGGGAAAACTAGTACGAAAATCCATTGCCTCCCTGCATAAGTACAAAAATATGTTCAAAAAATCGTGGGGAGATAACATGTGATTGTGCACAACAACGTATACGTACATTTCGCTGATACGATAGCCGACTGGTAGCAAAACCATCATCCGGAGAACACATTCAGAGGATGAGCTGTTCAAGCTCTATGCGAACAGTACCCACAATTTTTCTGAAAATATTGGTGGAACTGCCCCTTCTTCATATCTTAATGGAGGTAAAGGTTAGGAAAATGCTTCCGGTATCAACCAAACGGGACTATGAACTTTAAAGTAGGCGGTAGTATGGCAGGCACGAATCACATTGGAAGTAACTGATAGAGTTCCAAATGCTCTTGGTTGTCGAAAGTGATTGTACAATGTCCTTACATTCCTTTGATTACACTATAACCAATCGGAGCAGATATGGCTATAAAAAAGTCCACGAACTCTATAGTTCAAAAAGTCCAGTCGCATTCCAAGTGGATGGCAGACCAACATTGGAACTGGGGCTCTACCTTGGGTTATAGCATGGTTTTCATCCGTGTACATACTAATGCGATTCAAATAGAAGAAACTGTCTAAATATATGATCAGAAGACATCCCATAATTAACTATAGACCAAATTAACAATAAACTAAACACTGCAAAACTAATTAGAGCTGGTGGGCCAAAAAATATGCAGACTGAAATGTTGAAATATGGGGCTAGCTAATTGAAGTATAAATTTCGGAAAATATGCCTACAGGAAAGTGCAATCGCAAATGGTAGAAATAATAGTTATACTGAAAATTGGAAGCAAATCGATACTGCATAATTATAGGCCAACAAGCCTCCTCTACCAAATGTATGATGTTTCTACTTGCATTATGACATATAGATTGACAAATTAAAATAGATGCCTACCAGCCAAACTAATTTAAGTGACATCAGATATATCTTTGCTAAAAAACATTTAATGCCAAAAGCTATTCCAAAAATCCACAACGACATGAACTTAATCCTTAAAGAAGAGGAACAGACAGACGAGAAAGCGTCTTCCGTGCAGTAAATTGGCCAGGAAAGGGGATCATACAATATTAATCAGCAATATCCTGCAATAGTTGCAAGAAGTGTTGTAAGTAGGATTAAACAATGCATCAAAACAAGTAGAGCCAAAAATGAACATGCCTTAAAGAAAAATGCTGATATACACACAAGAAAACAACAACATAATCCTAGATGGAAAATCACAATTAATAGTTTAGTACATATACTTCGCAACATACTAACCCAGTGTAAGGCTACGAATAGCAAAAATAAAAATTGGCGTGGAGTTCCGTTGAAAAACTAAGCTACATCTTCAAAGCAGACACTCCTTAAAAATTAAAGTTTATAACCAATGCATCTTTCCTGCTACGACTTACACTGTGAAAAAATTGAGTTTAGATGAAAGCAGGGAAGCTAGGACAAACACAGAGAACATATGAAAGACACTGTTGGACTTAAATTGAGCGAGTGTAAAAAGAACATGTGGATACAGCAACAAACAAAAGTAATAGATGTCATACATGGGCAATTGACAGGACACGTAGCCCGACTGCAAATGGACGACAGGTATAGTGAATCGGAACCCAAAGAAATTTTCTGGAGTACAGTGGATAAGACTAGCCGCTAACAAAAACAAATGCAAAGAAATGGGGAAGGCCTAAATCCAGCAGTAACTAAACATCCGCAAGTAGTGATGGTATATGTACAAGAAAACTTAAACAAAGGATAGTCTAATAAGCACCCAGCTCTCCCAAAAGCTTCCTCAACGTTAGTCATACAATAATTAGAGGATTTATGTTTCTGCGACTAAGCTCAACTGCTATTAGTAGCGGGAGATAGCAATATATAAGGGATGCTCTGGTAAACTCAGTCATACAAAGTCACTGATTGGATCCGAGCTGGACCTAGCTCTTCCTCGCAGTGTCAATAAAGAAAAACAAATTAAGAATTGGACAAAACTATCTTCTGAAAGTACCTTCGCCTAAAGCGATTAGAGCGCTTCTATTTTCAAACAGATTACTAACTTATCCCCGTCATTTATAGAATCACTTATATGTACCCCTTCGGCATCAGTAACGATCTCGTGTGTAAACATTGTAGATTAACGAAGTTATTTAGATTGCAATTTATGCAACGAGTCCCCACGATGTCGCCAATGAAAAACTAAATCACATTAATTGGACGTGGGAAGGTTGATATTAAAAATAGAATATTCCCTTAATTTAAATTAATTTACGTTGCATATCCGGGTGCTTCTTTTGCAACATACAACCTGGTAAAGAAATAGGGATTTTATTCCTCATTCTTGAATAACAGTTTTCTGTGTAGCGTAAAACGGGACAAATATTCGTTCCCATAGCATCCCTTTAGTCCAAACTTACTATTTTAGTGGTTTTAGTAATCTCCTAATCTAAAACTATGGATATCTTATGGGATATTATAAAGTTATTACAAATATGGTTTTTATAGTACGCATAGGCAAAAGACGCGGCCGTACGCTAGAGGTTAGCCCGTTAGCCTTCTACCATGAAGTTCCTGGGTTCAATTCCCAGTACAGGAACATCTGATTTTTAACGGCCGATTTCCCTAGCAAAGCAATGGCAAACCAGCAAGGTATTCTGCCTAGTAAATCTCTGGAGTAGAAATGATTGCACTTCTTGTGGTTGGGATCCTACGTTAAGTGGTAGGTCATCTATGGCTGCAGCACTTTAATGCACAACACAGGCCTAGGAGAGAAGGTCACTACGTCTCGTAAGAGATAAAGCACTCGAAGAAGAATAGGCAAAATATTTGAATCACATAAATTGCCCAAGAAGAATGGTATAGTTATAGTGTGGAGGTAGCTCAGTCGGTAGAGGGCTAGCTTTCTTGACAAAACGTCGTTGATGGCTTAGATTTAATCCCCCAGCTTTATCAAGACAAAAATCTTGTGCTGCAACACCCCACACATAATTCCCAATCCGGCTTTGGCAACCGTGGAGTCGCAATACTAAAAACCTTCTCTGGAGTTTCTAATTGTGAATTGCACGTCAACGAGGTCGCCGTGGAGCAACGTGAAAGATATTAACAGCGATGATATTGTTATAGAAGTTTAATATAAAAGGTCGGCGGAGGCTGATTATAGTTGACATTTTACTTGGCTAAAAAAGGAGCCATATTTTAAAACAACATTTGGCTTATACTATGTGTATGTAAATTCAGGCATAAATTTAGATGTACTTCCATCCGAAGTTTAAAGCTTCTGCAATGCTGGAGTTTGCCAAAAATATTGCAACAACGTGCATTTTAAAACAAACGTAGGCTGGACGTAGTTTTTTATTTTAAGCAATTTAACTTTTAATGACAGTTCTGTGACAATCTGCTGATCAAAACGCCGTGTCTAATTCTCTTTGCATTCATTATCTTAGTGTTACCTTCAGTTTAGTTTGATTTTAGTTTATTTGTGTTTGATTTCCCAAATTAGCGTCATGGAGTACAGTTTTGTGGAGTATGCAGACATGTGTTTGATTTCAGGGGAATGTCGTAGCAATTTTAATGCTGCTGCTAATTTGTATGCCGAACGGTGTCCAAACAGAAGGAATCCCAATAGTAATGTTTTTCGACGATTGGATGAACGAATGCGAGAAACTGGAAGAACTGCTCCCACTCCAGTAGCTGACGGAGGCCGTCCTCATCGAGTATTGTAACAATTGGTTGAAGAAAATATCTTAAATGTAGTCGAACATGAACCAGAACAAAGTACCCGATCCATTACTCGAATGTTTGCTGTTAGCCAAAGAACAGATTCTAGCTTATTACAGGAAAATGGCTTGCACCCGTATCATTATCAACTTCTTCTTCTTCATGTGCCATGTTCTCCATGAACGTCAGCTATCATCATAGCTATTTGAACTTTATTGACTGCTCTTCTAAACAAAGTAGCAGTGTTCGCTCCGTACCACTCCCGTAAGTTCTTGAGACAGGAGTTCCTTCTTCGACCTGGTCCTCTCTTACCTTCTATCTTGCCTTGTAGGATGTTTTGCAGGATTCTATGTTTACTATTCCTCATAACACGGCCTAGGTATGTTAATTTACGCTCTTTTATCGCAGCGAAAATCTCGGTGTCTTTCTTCAATCTCTCTAAGACTGTGGTGTTGCGTATTTTATCGGTCCAACGAATTCTGAGTATTCGCCTGTAACACCACATCACGAATGTTTCCATTTTTCTCATCGTGCAGACTGTGAGGGTCCAGGCTTCCACCCCATAAAGCAGGACCGAAACCACACAGCAGCGAAGAAGTCGTATTTGTAATTTCAAAGTTAAGCCTCTGGTACACAATACATTACTCATTCTTTTGAAGGAGCATTTGGCCTGTTTGATCCTTGCTCTGATTTCAATGTAATTGTCCCAGTTACTATTAATGGAGCATCCTAGGTTCTAGTTGTTTGCCGTTCACTGTTACGTTGATTCTTATGTTATCATTTCTGCTGATTACCATTACTTTAGTCTTTTACATTTAGTTTCAGTTCTGCCTCCATGCTTCTCTGGTATACGTGTTCTAACAGGATCTGCAGTTCAGCTTCACTGGTTGCCAACAGCACGGTGTCGTCAGCATAGCGCAGGTTATTTATTATCTCTCCGTTTACTACAATTCCTTCCTGTCTGTTCTCCAGTGCGTCTGCGAATATTTTCTGTGAGTAGAAGTTGAACAAAACCGGTGATAACACACAGCCATGTCTAACACTCTTTTTGATTTGTATTTCCTCGCTGATTCTGTTTTCCGCTCTTACCGATGCCGTTTGTCCCCAATAAAAATTTATAATGATTCTAATATCTTTGCTGTCTAGTCCGATTTCTGTAAGAATGTTCATGAGTTGCTCGTGTTTGACACAGTCAAACGCTTTCTTGTAATCGATGAAGCATGCAAACACATTAACTGATATGTCTCGGCATCTTTGTACTAGAACATTTAGTCCCATGAGGGCTTCTCTTGTGCCTAGTCCGCTACGAAAGCCGAATTGCGTCGCGCTAAGGTGTTGTTCACATTTTTTGTATATTCTAGCAAGGAGGATTTGGAAGAAGACTTTTAGTATGTGGTTCACCAATGATATTGTCCTATAACCGTTATGTGTCTTAGGAGAGTTCTTCTTTGGTAAAAGGATGAAAGTGAAGTTAAGCCATTCTTCTGGTATAAATCCCGTGTTATATATTATATTAAAAAGGTCTGTTAATATGTCCAGAGCTTCTTGTCCTCTTAGAAGTTTCAGTATTTCTATTGGTATTTTATCTGGACCCGTTGCTTTTCCGTTTTTAGAGTTTTTTTAACGCGTTTTCCACTTCTACGCTTAAGATTGGGGGTCCATCTGTTGCATTAATGTTTGGTGGCTTTTCTACACGGTGGTCATCATATAGTTCACTTACATAATTTTTCCAGCTTTTCAGCTTTTCGATTGGGTCATGTATTATATTTCGGGTGGAATCATATAGAAGTCCAGTATATTTTTTCCTGCAAATGCCTGTTGCCTCTTTGACTTTTTTATGTAAGTTAAACATATGTTGATTGAAGCTCTTCTATTTCATTACATTTTTCTTCTGAAAACGTTGTCTTAGCTTCCTTAATTTTTCTGCGTATGGTCCTTTGTATTTCATTATATTTTTGCTTATTTCTTGTTTTTGCCACCCTCCTTTGTCCATCGGTAGTAAGATCTCTTTCGTTATCCACAGTTTTCTCTTTTTCTGGGATTTGTGTCCACAATTGTGATTAATTGTTGTTAAAAGTGAGGTTTTGATTTGTTGCCATAAGCTTGGCGCTGTTTCCTGAAAGTTTCTATTCATGTACATGGTTTCTGACAATTCTTCCATTATGGTCGCTTTTACAGTTTCGTCTTTCAGTTTTTCGAAGTCCATTTCATTTCATTATCAACGAGTACAGGGATTATTACCAGAAGACTATCAACAACGAGTCAGACTCTGCAGATGGTTACTTCGTGAGCAAGAAAGGGATCCTGGTTTTATTGGACATATCGCGTGGACTGATGAAGCTACATTCACCAGAAATGGAATATTTAATATCCATAACATGCACCAATGGACCCGGTTTAGCGTTAATGTATAGAGTGGCATTACTGGTGATAGGCTTATAGGACCACACATTGTTCTGATTGCCTAAACACCAATAATTTTGTTGAATTCTTAGACACCGATTTTAGGGATCTATTAGATGATGTACCATTAGATTTAAGAAGAAATATGTTTTGTTCAAATGAACGGGGCACCAACACACTGAGGAATTCAAACACGAGAATGGTTAAATCATAAATTTCCAGAACGATGGATTGGTCGTGGCAATCCATTACCTTGGCCACAAAGAAGACCAGATTTAAGCTGTCTGGATTTCTTCTTGTGGAGAAAATTAAATGCATTTATGTATACAGTGGAAATTGATACTCGACAGCAACTTCAGCAACGAATAAATGAAGCAGTTATAATGATTCGACAAAACAATATGCTTCAAAATCTAGAAGGGAGCATAACACGTAGGTGTATGAAATGCATAGAAGTTGGGGGTAGCCACTTTGAGCAATTGCTGTAATTTACAAAATAAAAAACTTAAAACGTAGTCGATATTTCATTACTAGTTATGAACTGTTAATTCAAAAATGCATTAAAATTAGAATATTACCATGCAGGTGGTCTGGTATGCCTGTATACAATCTCCTTAGATTCCATATTAAATCAAGTGCGTTGCTATGTGAATCGCAGGCGACTTAACACGCAGCACAGTACGACTGACCACACAGTGTTGCTAAGTTTCAAAACTTTAATTAAGAATTCTTCAAAAACCAAACGTTTTCGAGCTTGTAGAATTATTTCCTCGGTTTTTGATGCAGAATCGCGTGATGTAAATATTTTCCGCCATTTAAGATTCACCCTGTATATTGAAAATTTAAAAATTGATTGTGAACTGTTATTCTAGTCACTGTGGTACACTTAACAAAAACAAGTATATTATGCCACTATTTAACTACCACGCATTTCGCTGATTGCATACGTGTTCTCAAAATGGATTAGGTTCACATTATGCACCGTGAGATATTAAAAAGAACTTCTAATATAATTTACTCTGTTTGTTTGTACTCAAAGGGCAAGCATTATTCGTTCCACATTGTTGATGAAGCAATAATCACATCCTAACGTATGTTTAGAATTAGAGCCTGCTGCTTATACGAGGACCTTCTTGGTAGGAAATTCTTATCGCAAAAACTGTTTTAATATCTTGCAACATAATATTGTAGGGAGGGTCAAGAAATTTTCCAAATAAATAACTTTATTGTCCACAGTTATATTTTCCTCCGGTTATCTTTCTACGTAATTACTATTTACGTACCGTTTGGATTTGCGATAAACTTGTAGTTAAAGGTATAAGAATACAATAATGCAAAAAATTTAAGAACAATAGAAATATTTAAGAAGTACCGCAACAAAACCACACCCATTAAAGATTTTTAGTATACTTTAACTAAATTTAGCAGAAATCTTAAATTGCGTGACGATATTTGATTGTTTTTGAGGGGTCAAGTCTGCGGTTCAATTTCTAGTTCCGGAACATCAGATTTTTAACGGCCCTCTCAAGGCAATGGCAAACCAGCGAGATATTCTGTCCAGTAAATCTTCTTTGGAATAAAGGGGTAAACCAATGGTTCGGAGCACAAGTTAAGCTGTAGGTCCCATATGTCGGCGACACTTTGAACGCGCATCACAGGCATAGGAGAAAGATTGCCATGTCTCGCATTCAAAGAAAGTTATATTTTAGGCCAACCAATTACAAGAAAATAACTATGGTATATTTTTATAGTGATTCATTAAACTACTGTCTGCTGCGTTGGATTGCAGCCAAATTTTATTCAAATCGGTTAGGGGATCTCTTAAATAATCACAAATAACTATTTTGAGGAAGTCTTTAGTCAAAATTGATAAAAACAAATAGGTGTAACCTAATTTTCGGCGAAAAACGTGTCTCAGAAATTTGACGCACCTGTCCAATCACCATGTATATAATTTTTTTTTCTATTTTATGTTTGCATTCTTAGAGTTTGAAAGCCCTCCCTGCAAATACACATTTGGCTAAATAAGTAATGTTATTCAGTACGTTAAGCCATACCTATTTAACCTTTACCCATGCAGTTATTGACGTATGGCTGAAACTACTTTATCACTATTATTAGCAGCACCACGATTAATGATTACATGTCATTTAAATGATTTAAACTAACCACAGTGCAGCTTCTAATAGTCATAATCATAATAACCGTGAATTAATATGTTTTAAATTAAAAAGTAATCCTACGAATTTCATATCAGCAGGATATAGCTCTTAGAAATCCATTTCCTGTATGAAATTCGTTCCATCGCAAGTTCACTAATGAACTGCTAGCAAGCAGGCTTCTGGCAACAATCCAAGTTTATTGCGCAGAACGCTTTCAACAGCTTCCTCAATATCACCGCGCTCTTGCAAAAATGAATTTGTTTATAATGACCTGCTGCTTAATATTACCTACATCTGCACTGCACCAAAATCTTCTACCAAACAAACATATTCAAATATCTAGAATACATGAACGTGTAATATCTTGCTAAACGCTTGTAATAAGTTTTATAAAACAATATAGTAGTGTTTCGATGTAAAATTTTGCAAAATTTAAGATCAAGCAGGATGATGTAGCGTATTGTTAATATGAACACATGTTGTAGCTTATTAATTGATATATAACCTCATTTTTCCTGTGAAAAAACAAATATTGTTAAAATGCCGCCGTTCTATTTTATATAAGTGTCAAGAAAATTATGTTCTAAAACAGCTTTAAAGAATTTGATTAAATTGTGTAAGAGAGGCGTTAGAAACCCATCAAATGGCTCGTCTATCAATTCTTGAAAATTTGGAGCATAATGTCCTGTTACTAAAAAACCACAGACTTACAAGAGGGTAGTGATATCTAGTTAGCCTGGAAAGTTTCTAGTAAAGAAAAGTGAATGTGGTTGCTATGGCTACTATAATGGTTTATAAATAAGTTGTCAAAGTTTGATATCCATAAGTTGAACGGTGATCAAACTGTGAATTTTTGAAAACAGCATGTCAGAAAAAAGATAGAATTTGAAAAAATCGAATTTCGGTCAGTCATTAAGTATTTATTTTGGAAAGGGTTATCGGGCAAAAAAAATTTTGCTGATAGGTGATCAGTGTCCTTCATACGCCACTATTAAAAACTGGGTTGCGGAATATGAAAGAGGAAGATCAGATGTGAAAGATGAACACCACCCTGGAAGACCAATTTCTGTGAGCATTCCGGAAAACATTGCTTCTGTCCATGATATGATTTTAGAAAAACGACGTATTGGGATTAAGAATATTGCAGAAGCATTGCACATTTCCTATTAACGTGTCTGTCACATCATTCATCACGACTTGGGTGTTAGGAAGCTTTCGGTCAAATGGATTCCAAGATGCTTGAACGTTGATTAGAAGCGCGTTCGATTGACAACGTCAAAGGAAATCTGCCGCCGTTTTGCAGAAGATTCCTCAAACTGTTTGGATCGGCTTGTTACTACGGACGAAACGTGGATCCATTACTATGAACCAGAGACTAAAGAGCAATCCAAACTGTGGGAGCATGATGGTTCTCCACCCAAAAAATTCCGTGTTCAAAAATCGGCTGGCAAGATTCCTGCTTCAGTTTTCTGGGACAAAGATGGGATAATTCTGATAGATTATTTGGAACGGGGTAGAACTATCACGGGAGCATATTATACTGAGATGTTAACTAAATTACGTATGAAAATTGTGGAAAAACGCCGCGGAAAGCTTGTCAGAGGTGTGCTATTTTTCCAAGATAACGCTCCTGCTCGTAAGTCGTTGATTGCAGTGCAAAAAATTGATGAAATTGGTTTTGAATTGGTTGAACACCGGCCCTATTCTCCGGACCGTCAGACTATTATTTGTTCCCAATACTCAAAAAACATTTGACAGCTAAACGATTTTCGACAAATGACGAAGCAATATGTACCGTTGAGGAGTGGTTTGCAGACCAAGACAAAGATTTTTTTAAATGTCTTAAAGGAGATTATGTTGAATAAATAAAATTTTGTTTTGAAATATTGTGGCGTTTTATATGGTAGGCTAAGTACTTATCAATACCCCCTCTTATATACACAGTATACTCGTATCTCGTTTGTATGAGACTCACTGCCAGAAGAAAAGTTTCTAAAATATTTCAGATATTACAAAAATATATGTTTTTGACTTTAAAGATTATATGAGAATTTTTTAATTATTAACTTCTCGCCAGGGCGTAAATGTTACAGAAAAATGTACAAATTGTGTATCATTGTGGAGTTATATGTTTTCCTACTTTAAATTGTAGAATACATAATAGAGCTATTTAAATATAATTGAAACAGAGAATAGCAAACGTAAATAAAATAAAAGCAACCATACCAATTAAATGGGATAAACAGAAATATCAACTTTCAAGAAAACCGAATATATAAAAGCCAATTATCTAAACTGGAAGAAGTAATACCAAAAATAAATAACATACAGAAGAACGAAAAAAAAATATAATTAAGAACGGCTGAAAAAGTTACCATCCACCTACACAGAGATAGAGAGCAATGGTTTGACGAACCGTTTTATACAAATATGAAAGAAATAATAAAAAATGCACGACAAAGATAAATATTTGTAAGGATAAAATAATTAACAAATTTTCCTCCATTGTTTAACGAAGTTTCAACGCGGTTAAATATTTTTTCAGGCAGTGATCTTGTAGTTGGGTAGCACTTGATATATAAATTACATACAGGGTGATTCAAAATGTGTGATCCAAACTTAAGGATGTGATTTGGAATGCTACAAGAAGCAAAAAATTTTTTATTTCCAACCGTTATCTAGTTACAGAGGATTTCTTAGTTGTTATCATGGTTTTGTTAAATCAAGTCATAATAGGAAATAAGTCAAACAAATGCTAATTTGTTATGACAGAAGTTGTTTCAAGTTTGAATTATTGTTGTTTTCTAAGTGTGGTAATGATGGACTATTTTTCTGCACGTGAATATTCAGAAATGTATTTTGTATATGGCTATTGCAGCGGGAATGCTCGTGCAACTGTGGTAGAATATCGGAGAAGGTATCCTCACCAGCGACAACTTGGCCACCGAACATCTGAACGGTTACACCGAAATTTGTGTGAAACAGGTATGGCTAGACCACCTCATCAGGTTAGAAGAAATAACGTTGACAATATTGGCGCAGTCCAACAATACCCATCGACGAGTACTAGAAGAATTTCTAGGCAATTATATATTACACAGTCGACATTTTGACGTATATTAAACACAAACAGCTTATATCCCTACCATATTACTTAACATGATGGTCATAATTTGAGGCGCCTACAGTTTTGTCCATGGTTGGTAGATGCTACCACAAATAATCAAAAATGTTTAAGTCAAATTCTCCAGATGGATGAATCGCAGTTCACACGAAATGGTATCAACAACTGGCATAATATGCATCACTGGGATTGCGATCTGTCTTCAGATCATTCTCCTATTATAATTACCATTAGTACAACCGTTATATTTAGAGAAGCTTATCCAAAAATGTGTAATCGAGATTCAGATTGGCAGGCATTTCGGGATTTTATTGAAAATAATGTAGAACTTAATATCAGCCTAAAAGAAACGGAGGAACTGGAAAGCGCAACAAATCATTTAATAAACACGATCCAAGAAGCAGGATGGTATTTTACCCCATCAACTTACCGCAGAGAGACAATAAGTAAATATTCCATTCGACATTAAAAAACTAATAGCCCAAAAACGAAGAGCACGTGCTATATGGCAGCGCACACATGATATTCAAGACATAACAAGATATAACAAATTAAGTAACCAGCTAAAAAAGAAATTACAAGAAGCACGCAATGAAAAATTTCAAACATAACTCGGCACCCTTTCAAGATATGACCATTCGCTTTGGAAAGATAGTAAAATCTTTAAAGGACCTCAGATCCCTAATCCTAATACGAAGTCAAACAGGGCAATGGGCCAGGTCAGATATAGCAAAATCGAACACATTTGCCCAACACCTATCGGATACTTTCAACCCTCACACAAACGAACAAGATGATGAAGTGGAAGAATACCTAACTGCGCCCTTGCAATTATCACCTTCAATCCGAGTTTCCTCCCCAGCTGAAATAAGAAATAAGATCTAAATAACAAGAAATCACCTGGATATGACCTTATAACAGCGAGGGTACTAAAAGATCTCCCCAGAAAAGGTATAACAATGATAACTATTTTATTGAACTCCATACTTCGTCTAACATGCTGGCCTAGCCAACTAAAGTTTTCACAAATCATAATGTTATTAAAACCGGGAAAAGCACCTAATGAACCTGCGTCATATAGACCGATAAGTATACTTCCGCTACTATCAAAACTATTGGAAAAACTAATAGCTAAAAGAATTCATGAAGATACTTTTCTCAACATCAGTTTGGTTTTAGAAAGGAGCACTCAACCGTTCAACAATGTCACCATCTAATCGATCTGATTAATAAATCATTTGAATATAAGGAATATTGCTGTGCGGTTTTCCTTGATGTCAGTCAGGCTTTTGATAGGGTCTGGCATCAAGGATTACTGTTTAAAATCAAAGCATTCTTCCTTCACCAATATTTTCTCCTCCTTAGATCCTACTTGGCAGATCATCATTATCAAGTAAGAATTGGCATTGAACTCTCGGAAATTAAGAAAATAAACTCTGGTGTTTCGCAAGGTAGTGTCCTTGGACCACTGCTTTATTTGGTATATACCGCTGATTTACCCGCAACACAAACAACAACAACAGGTACCTTCGCCGATGATACCGCCGTTCTCTCTTCTCACAATAACCCAGAAACGGCAAGCCAGCGCATCTGTGCCAATGAAAATAAGACTGTCCAAGTTACATTTACACTTACATGTCCACCGGTAATAACAAATGGTATCGAAGTTCTACAATCCAAACAAGTTAAATATCTAGGAATGCATTTGGACCAACGACTTACTTGGAAGGTACACATAGCCAACAAGAGGAAAGAAATGGACATTAAGTTCAAAAAATTATACTGGTTACTAGGTAGAAAATCTAGTCTTTCAATTGAAAATAAATTCCTGATGTATAAAACCGTTATTAAACCTATATGGACATATGGAGTCGAACTATGGGGCTGTCCCAATTCATCAAATGTTGATATAGTGCAGAGATTCCAATCTAAAAGTTTGCCTGCCATGGTATGTGACAAATCAAACACTACATCAAGATCTGAAACTACCGTTTCTCAGAGAGGTCATCACCAGTTATGCTAAAAACCATATTATGCGTAAGCTTGAAACTCATCCAAATACGATTGTCCAACCGCTAGTGGATAATATCTGCGAAAGACGAGTACAAAGGCTATGGCCTACTGATATAGCAGTCTAGATTGCTTAGGCATATAATACTGTCATTGTCATAAATATGTTTACTATTGTAAGATAACACCACTGGGTGTTATTCTTTCCATGTCATGTACATAGCCATCACATTATCTTATAGAATATCTGCATATATGTATGTATTATAAATTCTGATTGCTAATACATGACAGAGAAAAAAAACTGGAATTTCGAAAACCCTCATTCTAAATTCACAACTGCTTTTCAACAATGATTCAGTGTTAACGCTTGGGCCGGTATTGTAGGCGATCATGTTATCGGACCTTATGTATTACCACATCGGTTTAACGGTGCCATCTATGTAGACTTCTTAGATAATGCCTTGCCGGAATTATTAGAAGATGTGCCTCTTGATATGCGAAGGTCAATGTGGTACCAGCATGAGGGGGCACCCTTGCACAATTCACGACAGGTTAGTGATTGGGTAAATTATAACTTCCCACAACGCTGGATTGGAAGAGGAGGTTCAGTAGCATGGCCGGCTTGTTCGTCTGATATTACTCCACTAGATATTTACTTGTGGAGTACATTAATGGAAAAAGTCTATGCAACAGAAATTCAAAACAGGCATGACTTAGTTAATAGAATAAATAAACCTTTTGCGGATATTCGAAGAGATCCTCAACGGTTGAGGAATGTTCGAGATTCCCTGCGTCGGCGTTGTCAACTTTGTATACAAGCACAAGGTGGACATTTTGTACATTTGTGATTATTTTCAATTTTTGTTGTAATTGTATATATTGTTTATTAAAAATAAAAACGTTGTTATAACTAGAAAACAATTATGAATCGGACATGAGTTTATTGGCTTTTGTTACTTATATTAACATCCCCAATTACACCTTAACGTTTGGACCACACCTTTTGGAACACCCTGCATATACACGATATCGTCTCCTAATTCTGTCGCATTATAAATCAATTTAACATTATAATTTGATATAGAAAATAGAAAAATAAAGTCTGATAATAAGAATATTAAACAAAAATCTCACGTAATATTTAAATTATTTAGGAACATGAAATATTTCCCTAACAGATAGTTTCTAATTAAAGACTTGTTGGCACAGTTCGTTTACTCAGTACTAATTACAGAGCTATATGTAAAATACGAAACACAAATAAATAATGTTAACCGCTGGGCCTTGCTTACTTAACTAGAAACTAAAATCGGCAGAATATAAATGAAAGGCTCTCTTTAGGAACTGGCTTGTTTTTTCCTCGTTTTGTTTTTGTAGACTTGCTGTTTTCCGAGTAAGAAGTGTCACTTGAGAGTGATTAAAAGTTGTATAAGATTCTTGAGGACTTTAATCTGTCGCTTTTTGAAGTCCTAATTTTCTGTTTGTGTGTTATTACTCAAAAACCGACGCTTCTTACCCCTAGTTGTTTATTTGCTCGCGAACTAAAACTTCCATTGTCAGAAGGGCTTAAAGGTGTTTTCATAAACGCAAATGCAGGGCTTATGTTAGTTTTAAACAATGGACTTGCAAGTTCCGCGGAGTTTTAAGCTTTTAGGGTTTCGTGTAAGCAGGTTTTTCCTGTCCGGTTTGAAATACTGAAGCAACACTTACATACTTATTACTATGATATTTACTATTTAAATAATATTATGTTTTAGCCCCACGTTAGCTAGCCACATAATTTAATGCGCACTTTAATAATTAAATAACATTTAATCAAAAAAACACTTATATTTATTTCCATATAAGGTTATATTAGAATAATTGTTAAACTTCTTCAATTTACCTGCAAAGTTACAATATATAGCGAAAACATAAACTTCCAAAATCCTTAGTTAGATGAATATTTTATTAACTTGAAAATATAACTTCCTAAAGAATTTCAGGTACAAGTTATTTAAATGTAGATTTATCAACGTATAACAGTTGAACATCGTAAAGCCTACACTTGAAGAATCGACAAACATAATCTTGATAAACACTGCTTAACATATGGTAATTAATTTTTTTATACACAAATAAACCAAATTTGGAGGGCTGACCCAGTACATCCTTCCATGACCGCAGATAATCTTCAACTAACTAACACTTTGAGAGTTTTATTAACCACGTCATTAGCAACTAGCCCTAGTTACCGACAGTACATATAAAACAAAACAGAAATAATATTCTGTTTAGAGGCTACATTGAGTTACATAGAGATTATTCTAGAATAAACCAAACGAAATATTACTCGAATAGGTTCAAATGTATCATAAATTTCACGTGAACAAATTTTGCAGAAACCAGTCAGAATACGAATACAAATTTACCAAATCTTTACTAAATAGCTCTTTTACAATTAAAGATAACCAAAATCTGACACTTCACAAGACTATGCTGTAATATGTAATTAATAAGTAAACATTCGTTGAGACATGAAAATCTAATATATGTGAAAGAATATTATTCTAATTGCTCATAATCACCTGTTCCTGTCACTACAGTTCAAATCTTGGTTAAAACATAATCAGCTCCAAAATAATCGGAGCTATTACGAAAAGAACACACATTTACTACAATCATATTTATATATTATACACAGTGAATTTTTAAAAAGTCAATTGCAGTAACCTATGGATTGTCCCGTCTATATTAAGCTTTAGAATCTGACAATATGAAAATTGTAACAGAAAGAACGAAATCTTGACGAAAAACCTGTAATTTACTTACCTTAATAAATTACAAATCAGTTGCAACTAAATACTTGTTCATTTTCACATTTTGTTGGGCCAAAATTTTTAACTACCTGAACTGTCACACAGTTTGACATACAGGTAAATGTC
>JABXWE010009412.1:0-25557 GCA_014611495.1 Limonius californicus | reverse complement strand
AAGTAGGATTTGCAAAATTTAATTTAAAATTGAAGTGGTCAAAAAATTCCTATCGAACTTTTTCAATTTGTGGACACCCTGTACATTCGATGTCAAATGTGAATAGCTGAATATTATTGTTTTCGAAAGCAGAGATTTTTATAAAGAATATCTTTTTTTCGTAAAACTTATAATAACAAAGTTTTCCATATGGCGCCAACTTAAGTAGACACACTGTATATTTAATAACATTTATGTCATCACGTGTGTAGCCAATTTGGTTACAGGACCATTTTTGATAGGATGTTCTTTTTCGTGCATAAGTACAATAGCAGTTTATAAGAAATTTTACTACCTACTATCAGCTGATTACTAACATTCGATAAAATTAAAATGGCCGAATTTTAAAAAACCCTTGAACCTTCCTTTTCTGAAAGTGCATCTTTTCTGATAATTGCAATTTTTCGATAGTGTTTTCGCGCTATGACGTCATCGATAATTTTTTTAAATAGTGGGTGCAATTCCAATTACTGCCAATTTTCGAGAAAACCAAATTTAGAAAACATAACGCGCAAATATCGATAGTTTAATTGTTTGGAAACGATCTAAATTTGATAAAGTAACATTAAATAACTAACTAACTAAAAACTAAAAAAAGTAATTTTTATTATTATTACCATGATACTCGTTCGAACCACTTGGGCAGTGTCGAGGCGAAAGTAAATAATAATTAAATTTAAGATAGCTCCGCAAGAAGGAATTTATTGGAAAAAGATCCGATCGATGACGTCATTGTACGAAAACAAAAACTAGGCAAAGAAAAATGAAAATTATCAGAAAATATGGGCGTATAAAAAATGTAATTGATAGGTCCGAGAATATTTAAAAATATTCAACCATTTCAGTTTCATCGAATTAGTACCATACTTCGCACTCACATTGTATATAATTTAACTTCGTGAAAAGTAGATCAGTGCATGTGGTATAGATAGTTAAATAAAATCCCAAAACTTATTTTAAGTAATTGGATATTATGCTCGGAATTTGAATAAATATTTTATTTACCTTCACTGCGTAGTCCGCACTAGCAGTAGCAACAGCGAGTACGTGGTCGTGCACAAAATAGTGGTCAAATATCAGTTAACAGCGTTGCCAAGATTATGGAGGCCAACAGACCCTCTATATGCTTTTATACGTGCTGAGTCAAACTCAACCGCATAGTATACCAACGTGTATAAATGTATATACCGTAGCGCCTCTAGCGGCAATCGTTAAAACTAAAATGTATGTAAGTATATGTGTAGCGGTCGAATTCGCCTCCGACTAATATTAGTAGAGAATTGATAGTGGGGCTACCCTTATCCCAAAAAACTTTGTAAACGTGTTCGACTCCGAAAACGGAGTCAAAGACGTCAGATCGGAGTCACGCAAGTACGCTATGTGTAGCGTTCGGAGGTGTATAAGTACTATATGCATATATATATATATATATATATATAATGCATCGACGGAGAGTTAAGGAATTTGTTATGAAACTATAACATTTGATTTAAGGATATCTGCAAACATTTGATTATACAAGGTGCATATAATTTAACGAAAAAGACACATGGTGATTGTCTTCGTAAAATGCTTAGTCGAAAAACTTAATATTAAAATGTTGTACCATGTTTCATGTGTTCTCAGGGACCATTTAAAACAAACATATATTTGGCAACACTGCACCCAAACAGATGTTATTGCTTATAATAATAATCTACTCCTAATAATTGTTCGAACTGAAAACCGCGTGCTTGTAAACATATTTCCAATCTTCGTTCCAGTATTTCTGGTGAAATTTCTAATACTACGGGGTTAATTCTGTTTCTAATTTGATCAGCGTTTGGTGGAGGCGTGGCATACACTTTTTCTTTAATAAAGCCCCAAACAAAGAAACTGAAGGATTGAGAATGGACGTGTGGCGAGCCATAAAATAAAACCGTCGCGACCAATCCATCTGTTTGGGAAGTGTTTCTCCAACCACTCTATTACATTACGGCAAAATTAGCCGGAGCTCCATCATGCATGTATATCATGTAAGGTAGTACGTTCACGAGAATCTCATCAATAGCTTGTTCCAAAACATCGAGGTACTTATAGGCAGTAAAACGATTTGGTAAGTAAATTGGTCGAACAACCCTTTGGTTTATTATTCCCAGCCATACATTAATGGAAGACTTTCTTTGGTGATCATATTCACGAAATTCGTGCGGGTTTTCCTCAGCCCAATAGTGAGTATTATGAGTATTAAACACACCATCTCTGGTAAACATGTACTCGTTGCCCCAAAGACTACGTCTTCAGAAGGCACTATTATCACAAATTCTATTTATAATCGTGTTGTATAAATTCAGTCGGGTTATGTTATCATTTTCAGAGCTTTGCAGACATGATATTGGTAAAAAAGGTTTCTTCGTAGAACCAAATGTACGGTCTTCTTATTGGGGACATTTAATGTCGCAACTAATTGCTGTGTACTCACGGAGGGATCTGCGTGTAGTGCGTCTAAAACTTGCTCTCTCAGTTGTATTGTGCGCCTTTGCCTTGGTCGACCAGCGTTTGCATTTTTTTTAATAAACGAACCAGTTTGAAGAACACGTTAGTCCAGTCAAAATACAGTGCCTCCAGGATGTCTCCGATTTGGAAAACGTGCCCGATATTCTTGTTCCACGCATTTCAATTACAGAACCCATTTACCATGTACATATCGGCATACGCATTGAACGTAAAGTTCACGTAAGATGCATATTTTTATGTCTAACTGTGTGCCACAGCTATACAGTTTTCGCCTATACAACATATGGGTCTATTGCTTGATCTACAGCGATCTACCATTCTTATAAGAAGTTTGATCGCAAACTGTTACGGGCCAACTAGCTTTTCCGTCGACCCGTAACGGGATAGGTGGAAAATGACCTGCAGCTTACCTCAGAGGAGTAGGGGGAGTTCACGAAAATCGCTTACGGGAGGAAACCTTCCTAGTACAGAGTGTACAGAGTGGGTCAAAATTAGTAGGCGCCACCTTCCAAATACTGATTGTAGGTCCTCGTGGAAGGCCGAGAAGCCAGCCAGCAGCTTACGAGAATCGAACTCACATTTATTGTGCCTCCTCCTATATATACCGAGTGATAACTACCAAACGTGGCCATAGTTTTTGCAAAATTTATGTCGCCTACTTCATTTATTCCTACTAAACAGCACAAATTTAATTATCATTAGTAAAATGGTCAAGTTATTATAAACATTTTTATTAACAAAATAAACGAAAACAAACTACATCCAAAATAAACACAATACTAGTTAGGTATAAGCAGGACTTATAACGCAATTTCATTAAAAAAATAAGCTGTCAAAATGACATTAAACAAAAATATTTCAAGGCAACTCATAAATTTTTTTGAAACATGCATGCTATGGCCAGGTTTGGTGGTTATCACTCGGTATATATATATATATATATATATGAAGCTTGCAAAATTCATGCACAAACAAATACAAATACAAAATAATACAAGATATACTGAATTTTAAAACAAATATAATGTAATTATTAGCAATACAACAGAATGACAGCAATAAGGTGATTTTTCTTTAAACTCTCTTTTACAGATAATCAATTCAGCGCTCAAGCAAAGGGGCTCGACGTCACTAGCGAGCGTAAATGGTCCCAAAATACCACGGGGCCAGCGGCGTCGGAACTTACACAAATAACACAATATATATAAAAATTTCTCTTACACTTTGTACTACAAACAAAGACAATTGGCGACTGAGGGTCGCTTCTTGTTTCCAAAAAATAAGGTTCAATTACGTTGAATTTTGCAAGTTAGCGCCTAAGGTTTCTTCTCACAAAACACAAAACTTTAGTTCTTTACCTTAAATTTCGATGCAGGCAGGCACAGTGTCGGAAGTATTGAACAGGATGTTAATAAAAATTCGCAGGTACGCCCCTGAAGACTGGATTGAATGGAGTCAACATCAAGGGCCCGAAACTTCGATGCGTTCGTCGCACCGATGGTAACAGTAAAGGGACAGGAACTGGGCTCGATCTTAATCCGCCAAAGGCGATCGGCTAATTCGCAAAGAATTGCCTTTACAGGGATAAATTCCAGTGTGTTTCATCCGACAGTTGTCGATAGTCTGCTTTCACCCCATGGTAAAAAAACGAAACGAAAAATCACACATGATGGACACCTATCGAGAAACCCAAGCTACCCCTTGCAGCACTCAACTTATTTACGGCCCCCCGATTTATGGGATTTCGGAGACCGGAGTTCAGCGTAGATCGAAGGCTGACTGATGAACTTTCGCGACTCAAACCTGCGTTACCCCCAAAACATTGCAACATAATTCGAAATATGGTGAAAATGTTCTAGAATAATTCGGCACGTAAATTCTCAGAAGCGTCTAAGGTCAGGCGCGAAAAAAACAATATTCGGCAATTTAAGCATACAAGGGGAACTGTCAACATGGCTCAATCTTTAAAAACAAAATAGCGAAGACTGTAACTAACGAAAACTGCAATTGAAGTAACGTTTTTAATTCCTATGTAGCGGCAATTGGATTGACACCAATTGAAATGTAGCGGCAAATTTAAAAGAATTTAACAAAACACGTCGAGGAGATGCGATCATTTTCAACAACAACACACATTCACAAGAGTAGTTAGCAGATACACAACTTTATACGGTAATCTACTTGCACTTCTACACAATTGAGTTATTGTTTAATACAGTTTCGACTTAAGCTAAATATCACCGGTCACCATTAATGTATTTGGTAATTTTAAGGCAGTCATTCTTATCCAATAATCATACTCAGTTTTGAGGGCGAGATCGACAATACATAGCATACGCAGATGCCAACAAGCCTTAATTAGGGTGTAACATCAAGGAAATATTCCGAAATCCGCTGATCCTACCTGACTCCCTACTTAAGGTTATATAAAATAAATTGACAGCTATTTTATTATGGGTTATTGTTAAACATGAAAATTATCATACACATACATAACTTTGACTACCAAGTTGATATTAATCAACTTGATATTAATTATGCAGTACCGATGCCTGTTGTCCCTGTAATGAAGTTGCAACTAAATCAATTTTGTAAGCGGTCGAATACCAAATGAAAACAGTGCAATTGCCTAAAAACTAAACAGGCTGAACACACACTTCTAGATCTAGCAGTTATAAAGTGCTATCAACAGATACACAGCTAAAATATAATTTTCAACGCACATGGCGCAGCTACAGTGCACACAGTCCAGTATTTAAATAGGTATACAGCGCTATTTCTGAACACATAACTCTCGTAATAAATTAGAGTCCAACCACCCCAGTATTTAAGTGCGCATGCAATTTTCAAAGTGTATGAGAGAACACGGTTCAGTATGTAATTAGGTACGCATGGTACCTTCACTGAGCACACAGCTTTAGTAACAAAATAGGAATTTAGAACTCAGCTAATGAATTAGGAGCACATAGCTGTAATACTAACTTCCTTCTACATAACACACTTACAAAGTACTCATGCCACGTATTCTATTAGGTGAACGCAGAACAATTCTTACATCGACATCCTACACATTACAATTGGACCGAATATTTTCTCCTGCGCGCATTTTTTACACTGCATAATCACAAATAACTTTTAGTGAAACACATTTATACCTCGTACACAATTCGATAGAATACGTCTCAGGAAACCTGTAGTTATATTATGTAACAGTAATGATTTGATTAAAGCTCAGTTTTGTCACACAAACGCTCCTTGAAAACACTAAATATATAAATCAATAACACTATTAACCGTTTCAATATGCGTAATAGTTTTCAATGGTATATACTATATGGGAAACAGTTGTGGAAACAGGTATCCGTACTGCGTCCTTACTGTTAGAATTATTGCTAAGAAAACACGCAGCATTTATAGGTTGCTAATTTTCAACCGCGAAATAATACACGGGTTTTCATTAATTTTATAAGAATACGTGGAGACTACAATTTACAAAACAGTAAACACTAAGTAATATATAAACTATCTAAATATGAAGAACGAAATGTAGTAGAAATTCAACTAGAACTATCACGCGATTGCCAAAACAAATCGGATCTGAAGATTCAATGTTTAATTATGCGTAAAATAGCAGGATGTACGCCTACGGAACCCGTAGCGTACACATAACTGGGATGAAAGTATATGGCAGTCCCATTGAAATGGCCTGACGTATAGATACGATGTACGTAGAGAACGGATTTAAACAACTAAATACAATCAATGTCGATAAGCCAATGCCTGCAGAAATCAGTGCAGCTACACAAATCAGGATTGCGAGATATACTTAAAAAACCTTAACATAACATAGATTTCAACGCTTATTCTTATTATTATTCTTATTCTTTCTTATTCCTTTTGGGTGACATATAATTTAGCTACCTAAAATTATGAAAATGATAATATTAGGTTTTCCTAAAGGAATCATATCTAATTTTTAGTGATTTAGTTGGGGGACGAGATAAATACTAAATAATATAAAATATCAGCATAATTAAGTATATAATTATAACAATA
Organism: Limonius californicus; assembly: GCA_014611495.1. NCBI lineage: Eukaryota > Metazoa > Arthropoda > Insecta > Coleoptera > Elateridae > Limonius > Limonius californicus. The sequence goes on along the minus strand of JABXWE010009412.1, from coordinate 18,966 downwards.
ATTTCTCCCTACAATGGAACATTACTTTTTTTATAGTTATTAAAGAACGTTATAGCGAAATTCTTATCTGATACCGACAGTTGCTTATCAAGGGAAATAATTATGTTTTGACCTGAAGTATACCTATTTTCCACAATCCTTTTCAGGCTTTAATCTTACAGACAGTGTCTATTTGCCAGTGCGTTGGTAGCGGAAAACGAAATAAACTTTTTATATTGGAAAAAGGATAAACTTAGAAAGTTTCCTGCCATTTCGCAAAAAGAGTAGAAACCAAAGCTCCTGTTGATACTCATGTCAATTTGATATTACAGAAAATTCCGGAAATATTAATTCAAAGTCTTATATTTTGATATGTACTGCACAAAGCGCAGGGCGTAGCCCACGTGTTGGGCTAATGTTTCATTTTTTATGCTTATAATAATGGAGAAAAACTGGATTGCTAATTTTGTTTGAAGTCACCAATAGATACTGTTCGCCTTGGAGTGAATAAACTTTAATTCTACACATTCATAATGTGAATGATTGTACAGCTGTCCCAAAACAAATTATCCAGAATACTATATCAACATACCAGAATCCTATAGTTTCAAGTTTAAATTCGAAACTCAAATTACTTCCTAAAAGTTGTATTTAAACAGGCAAGATCAAAAAGTGTTCGAACGTGTTTTCTTAGATTATATACGGGACTATCTAATCAAGATTACAGGAGGAAGTCCCAGCTATTACTGGAGACCCGCTTCGTTAATCTAAAACGTTCCCGGTGTGTAAATACATAAAACATCTTTTCCTGCAGTCTCTACCTAACAAATTGAAATCAGGGCATTAATGGATCCGGATTTCCTGAAGCTCTTACCCAATTTTTCAACGCGTCCATGACGTAGTTTCATCAAACCGATGCAAATTTTTTACTTTGACCGGTAGAGGTCTTTTAAATTTTTTTGCTTCGTTTAGTTTACATTAAGTTTAATTGATTATTTTAGCATATGTTTAGCTTCCTGGAGGAAGCTGTAGATGAAAATACAAATTCCGAAAGGTGCTTGAATTTGCTATTAAAAAATTTGTGTTTAAAATATTACGTTCGTAGTGATTTTTATTCATATTTCTTTTTGAAGTTTAGGAACACCAAAGCAAATGTTAATAAAACATTAAAGAAAATCCGATAGCTAATCAGGGAAAATAAATATTGTTATGAATGTACTGGCTGTTGGTACAAACTATTATTCATTCTGTTTGTATAGAACAGAATATTAAATATATTGAAGGTAATATACGAATCAATTGATATTTCAAACTCATTTAACTAATACTGCAGCAGCATTAATTTTATCAATTTCTATTTTATGGATATTAGATATTCTAGGCGATATTATTAAAACTTAATTTGGAAATTCTGCCAGTTTGATGACCACATCATCAATATTTAATCCCCAATTGCAATGGATAATTTACATTTACAGCCATATAACAATCATACAATTCAACACAATGCGTATAATTTTAAAGCTGTTGGAAATGGTAGAACAAACAACATATTTTGGTGTAAAGAGAGCCGCAGCAATTGAATTCATGCCCTTAAATTCTGATGGTTATCTTCAATTAAAAATTTCTAAAGGAACCCGTAAATGATATAGCCGTCCAGCAAAGACTTCTAATGCTATGCACCACAAACAAGTTCAAAACTTTTAAATATTAACGAGAGCGGTGCCTCAACAAACAACTCTTAGGACTTCCATAATGGAAAAGCTGTTAGTAAACTGTCCTTTGCAAATCCGCAGTGATGAGAGCAGCTTTTCTTTGTGCGTCCACGCATAATTCATTATGGGCTCTTGTAACTGAGGCTCCACTCGAAGATTTTTGGTTAATGACTAGTTCTAATGCACGACTACATTTGTTTAACAGATCTAAAAGGGTTTACGTTTCATGCAAGCTTTCAATTATCCTTCGCATTGATTATCATCATATTATCAATAAAATCTTGAAAAGGGGTAGCCATAGATAAAAAGGGTTGTTAAATTTAATTTTAGTTGTCACAATATCTTCTGTCTTTAAACCCAAAATATTTCTTTCTGAATATATAGATTTACAAACGATAATCTAAATTTTTTGTATTTCTTAAAACTGTCTCTTTCATTTACTGTGTAAATTTACATCGACTATACTACTACAATCATTCATCATTCATTGACATCTTTTTCGTCCCACTGCTGGGCATCGGCTTCTTCTCTTCCACGTGTTTCTCCTCAGCGCTAAGGTAGAAACACGGGGGACCTACAGTTTAACGTTGAATCCGAATGACAGAAATTCCAAGCCGGATTGGGAAAGTGTGTGCAGTGGGTTGCAGGCAAGATTTTTATAAATCTGGATGGTAATGTTTAGGTTTGGAACCCAAGCCTGAATCGACGTTTTACTCAGAAAGCGAGCGCTCTACCAACTGAGCTACTACCGCACTTACTACTTACTACTACAATGCTTTGGAAATATAATAAGTGCTGATTTCACAGCTTAACTATGCAATGTCCATATAGATAACGTTTAAAACAAACAACGCCCCGATTAGTACAAATTGAAATAGTGTGGAATTCAATTGAGAACGCGAGTCAAAACTCAGTTAATACGAGGTTTTAATTATAATTATACGGTGAAAATTACAAATTAGGCTCACAAATTACAATGCTAATGGTTACTCGAATTCGTTTAAAACGATGATTGGGCGGGATTAATTATTTATAGCTACTAATCAAAGTCAGTATTTAAAAGAGAATTCACACAATCAAAGTACGTAACTACAGAATAATGTCTTGTCTCTAAATATTTGCTAAGATTGAAGAACAATACCAAGAAATATCACAGTGCTTTATTCTTTAGTAATTAATTTTGTACAAAGTGAAACCATTTTAAAGAGCACCAATAAAATGGTTTCACTTTGTACAAAATTAATTACTAAAGAATAAAGCACTGTGATACTTTTGGCTGAATTGGTCTTATTAAATAATAATTATTAATTGATAATTTAACAGCCGTGATACTTAAAATTTATATTTTAAAATACCAAGAAAAGCATACAGAAGATCAGAGTGGTTTTATCATACGATGGTCATGTACAGACAATATATTTTGCGTATCACAACTGATGCAGACGTAGATTGCTACAGGAAAATAAATTCATTCATTATTGACAGACCCATGATAGCGTACTACTGTGGCAAACATTGGAAAGTGTTATTATTAATCGAACCTTTACGGTTTAACAGTTTAAACATACATTCCAGTTTGCTCACGACCATGTCCTAATAGCTAAGAACTAGGATGATATGACATACATATCACAAATGGAGGAAGACCATAAATATAGAGAAAACAATATACTTAACAATAGTAGCAGCTACTCAAGATATTAAGCAAAAAATATAGCAGAAAACAGCAGCATGAGAAGAGTGTAAATATTTAAGGGTACGATCAGGAAAAAAGGAGTGCCAGACACACAAATGAGAGATAGAATGGGGAAAGGTCAATAGCTGGTTGAAAGTCAATAGGTATGCTGGTTACATATTATCCTATAGAAATTTAAGTAAAGAGAAAAGAAGACATGTATATAAAACAATCGCCAGTTTGGTCCAGTGGTTAGAGCACTGGGCTCCGGTGCGGAAGGTCGGGAGTTTAAACCCCCAACTCGATGCCTAACGGACGGCATACCTAGTCGCTTTAGATAATTGGGTACATGCGTTCGAATGACCAAGCGTTAATAATGCGTTGTCTAATGTATGATGCTCACCACATCATCACGTGTCTTTAAATTTGCACGCGGCAACCGGATGTGAGAGCAAGTGTACGGGAGCTCTGGCTTTCCGCCTTGCAGGCCAAACCCCTTCATGGGGTGTGGAGCGTCACCACTATTTATATAAAACAATGGTGGAAGCATCGTGTTATATAGAGAGGAGGCTTGCTAAATAAACGAGAGAAACAAAAAACAACTGCTAACACTAGAACTGGATTACAATAGTTTCTACAATTTAAAGAATACAAAATGAAGAAATAAGAATAAATGACAAATGAAGTCACAGATACAGAAATACAACAAAGACAATTGGTATGATATGGGCACGTCGGACGCATGTAAGAAAGTAGGTTACCGAAGCGTATTTCGCAATGAGTCACGGTAGAACGTAGAAAAGGGTGAAGATTGCCAAGGGAATGGCAACAAGGAATCCAAGAAGCGATGCAGGTTAGGGAATGGTGGAATTGGGTTAAGTGGAGTAGGAATTTAGGATCTGCATGCACAAGACACTTTCCATAGCAAAATGAATAGACTGAGAGAGGGCTTTATCCGTTCTGGATATTTGCTATCATGTTATGTTAGCAATCTGTACCTTAGCCACAGCTCTTATAATATATCGATAGAAGCAACACCAAACCACTATCAGCTTTTTTAATCAGATTCTTCTTCGTCCCGGACCTCTTCTTCCCGTTACTTTACCTTCTAGAATGAATCATAAACCACAAACGCTTCCAATTTTTTTCCCCATGAAGAATGTAGCAAGAGCTTTTTAAATTTATCAAGGTGGTCCCATTGTGTGTTCTCCATACATCGGCTTTCACACTGTTAATCCTCACGCCATCCAACCCCGTCAATAAACTTGGGGATGTCTGTAGTTAGGGCGATGCTGATAGTGGTCATGCTAGATCCACAACATGAATTCTCTCATAGGAACAGGCGTGAGACACGGACGTAGTACAGGGTGGGCAAATTTCGATGTTTGTATAGGGTAACTCGGTAACTATAGGAGATACAAAAGAATGGAAGTCACATTCTCGATCTCTTTTTTTGAGACAAATTCACTGGCGGAAACAAAAATTTGCTATCGTCTTTTGTTTTCGAGTTATAAACAAAAGTTCGATTTTTCGACTTTTAGACACATGCGAATATCGTGGTTGTTTGTAAAGTTAGGGCAAAATAACTTTTACATTCTTAAGGCACTTTTTTCTGTATAATCCAGTAGCGTCGAGAAAATTTGAAAAAAAAGGTTTAATGTCGAGTTATGGCCTAAAGTTGTATTTTTTCAAATGGGAATCATAGTTGGCTATGGTTTAGTTAAAACGGATTTTTTTTTCACTTTCTAACTATGTATCATATGTCGGATAAGTTTTGATGTGTAAGTCTTTAATAGCGAACATAATATTTTACTAGACTACTTTTTGCGTTTTTTTTATATTTTACCAAGTAGGCGGGTGTCATCTATGCTGGTAAACGGAAAAAAATCCAGGGAAATAAAAACCAAACTATAATTATAATAATTTTTCACATGGTTTGTAACATTACGGCCGGTTGCACAAACGCTTTATAAATTTGCCTTATAGTTACCTTTTTAGGGCAAAAATATTTTGTTACTTAGGTAGATCTGTATTTGGTTATAATGCCCTTGGCTGTAAATTTTGACAATTTAACTATTTATTAAAACTAAAACATCTTCACTTTTACAATTAAATGAGTTAATTGTAATTATGACGGAAACAAAATCGTTAATATGCAATTTACTTGCAAACGAATAAACACTGTCATAGATGGATTGTAGGAAAAAAAACCCAAGGAAAAAATCCACAAAAAAATCCAGGAAAAAAATCCAAGAAAAAAAACCATAGAAAAAAAAATTCAGGAAAAAAAATCCAAACTATAAAATGAAGTGATTATAATTTTGAACAGCCAAACCTTTTTTTTCTCACTCATTCATACTACTGCCCCCCCCCCGGAATCGCTTTCGCATTACTTCAGGGGGTTGCGGGCGTCCCTTACACACTAAACATTCATGCAACATGCACCCTAAACTTAACTAAGCAAATGCGGTAGCCCCAGTCGGGATTCGATCGCCCCAACGGAGCGACCACATTTGCTGTGACCTCGAGTGGCCAATGCGTTCTGGCACTAGACCACCGAGGTCCCTGAACAGCCAAATCTAACCTAACCTAACCTAACCTAAAAATTTTTTATCTTTCAGTATTGTTGTCTACTTTTCTTTTTTCTATTTAAAAATTTTTTTTGCTAATAATGTGTTTTGTTTGCCAGTTTTCTTAACCAATACACATATAATTATTTTATTAATAAAATGCTGTGCTGCGTGAACGCTCTGTCAATTTTAAAAAGGGATTTTTTAAATTATAAGTTTTAGTATTAATAAATAGTTAAAATGTCAAAATTTACAGATCTACCTAAGTTACAAAATATGTTTGCCCCAAAATTTTATTTTTAAGGTAGGTAACTATAAGGCAAACTTCATAAAGCGTTTGTGCAACCGGCCGTAATGTTACAAACCATGTGAAAAATTACTTTAATTATAGTTTGGATTTTATTTCCTTGGATTTTCTTCCTTTGGATTTTTTTCCTTTGGATTTTTTTCTTTGGATTTTTTTTCATGGATTTTTTTCCTGGATTTTTTCCGTTTACCATCATAGATGACACCCGCCTACTTGGTAAAATATAAAAAAACGCAAAAAGTAATCTAGTAAAATATTATGTTCGCTATTAAAGACTTACACATCAAAAGTTACCCGACATATGATACATAGTTAGAAAGAGAAAAAACAATCCGTTTTAACTAAACCATAGCCAACTATGATTCCCATTTGAAAAAATACAACTTTAGGCCATAACTCGACATTAAACTTTTTTTTTCAAATTTTCTCGGCGCCACTGGATTATACAGAAAAAAGTGCCTTGAGAATGTAAAAGTTATTTTGCCCTAACTTTACAAACAACCACGACATTCACATGTGTCTAAAAGTCGAAAAATCGAACTTTTGTTTATAACTCGAAAACAAAAGACGATAGCAAATTTTTGTTTCCGCCAGTGAATTTGTCTTAAAAAAAGAGATAGAGAATGTGACTTCCATTCTTTTGTATCTCCTATAGTTACCGAGTTACCCTATACAAACATCGAAATTTGCCCACCCTGTACATGTTCCGCCGTTTCCTCCTCAAGGTTACATTCGGGACAGCTAACATAACATAAACTATATTACATTCGTTAATGGTACAATTAGTACGTACATTTTCTATATAATTTAATTTGTAGTAAATGATCCCATTATACAAAGTAAAGATGATATATAAAATATTTAGTTAAGGCGAAAATGTTTATCGATTGTATACTATTATCTTTGTGAAGTCAGACTAATATAGGATTACAAAATAGGGAAACCAAATCATAGCACATGATTTGAATTTGATTTTGACTAGCGGGAAATGTTTCATAAATAAAATATGGCACAACCATTTTAACGTAAACGAATACCATTCGAATAGAAACCGTTCGAATTATCGGATGAAAAACGATATGAAATGATTTTTCATCATAAACAAGGCGCGTGAAGTAATACATTCAATAAAAAGGAGACAACTAAAATATTTAGGCCACGTAATAAGAGGATTTAAATATGCCATGCTTCAACTGATAATACAGAGAAAGATAAAGGGAAAACGGAAGGTTGGACAAAGACAAATATCCTGGATTGATTTGGCTGCAGCAGTATCGAACAGTTCCAAACAGCTACAAATAAGGTTCGCATATGGAAGATTATCTCCAGCCTCCAATAGGAGAAGAAGAAGTCGTGAAATAACTTTGAAAGTGCAGTGCAATTAATCCACAATTATTCGACCGATCAAAAAGTACTCTGAGAGAATTGAACACCAACCCCGCAGTAGCCGTCCAAAAAAAAAAAAAACATCAGTGAGAGACGACGGTATATTGCGGAGGAAGAGCCTGGCACACAGAAGTCTTAATTCGACAGATTTAACCAAAATATGGTCCGAGCTACTTGTATAAGTGTATGCACTTCTATTATAAGACGGAGACTTGTTAAATCTGGACTTAGGAGTTGCAAATCCCGCAAGCAACCCCTCCTATCAGAAAAACAAAGGCTCTACCGGGCAAGGGATCATCCCGATTGGGCCCCAGAACAATGGCAGAAGGTATTATTTAATGATGAATCTACCTTCAACATTAACAATCATGCTGGAAACACATATGTTGGAAGATTTCCTGGAGAAGAATTGTCACGATAGTGTGTTCTGTCAACAACTAAACATCCTACCTCTGTCATGATATGGGCCTGCATGCCTGCTGAAGGTGTTGGTAGACTGCATGTTGTATCCCACATGATGAATGCAACCAAATACATTGATGGCCTACAGGAAAAGATGCTGTCTAGCGGAAAAAAATTATTTCCTGACGAAACCTTCACCTTTCAAGATGATATTGCTTCTTATCACAAAGCAAAGGTTCTTCAATATTGGATGTCGACCAATAAAGTAAAGAATAGACTGGGTAGCACAATCCCCGCGTCTAAATCCTATAGAAAATTTATGGCTGATGATTTCTAACATTATTTCAATAAAAAAGCCCACAATAATATGGAATTAATCGAATCCCTAATTAATGCCTGGCATCGCTGCATTACGAAGGAAGAATTATAAAAATTGGTGAATTCTATGGCAAGAAAATGTGAGTTAGTTATTAAACACAAAGGATGGCCTATTAAGTACTAAAATAGTTTAAAATTAATTAGTGTGTATTGTAAAAAATGTTTAGATGTAGACTGCATTATTATACATAATGTGGATGCTTACTACCGGATGAACACATATTTCAGGAAACAGCTGGAACCAAAACATTTTGTCTCGTTTAGTGTTTTACGTGAGTTACAAAAAGAACTGCTGTAACTCTTTAATGAAGGACTTTTTTATGGTTCTCATCCCTTGAATCTGCCCCGACTCATATATTATGAAGCTCCGAATATTCATGGCAAGTTAAGTTGTATGCTTGGTGTCACAAGACGTGTTTTAACACAGCATGGTTTTAAAGCATGGCGAAAAACTGTCTTATACAAAAATTCATACAAGTTTGGTTATGAAAACGGTCTAATACTATAAAATCCACGACTTGCTGGTTATACAAGTTATTTTACTTATCGCCAACGTGATTATTGTTGTATTAATAACAAGAATTATAGTTTCGTGTGTTAAACACAGAAAATATTTTGATTCTACCCTATAATAACATCCTTTTCTGAAGATGTCTCGTTAGTAAAATGAATTATTCATCATCACTTTATAACAACATAAATTAATAATTGGTGCTACTGTAAAATATTTTTTTAATGTATTATGTCTATATATTATGATTCTGAGTTTTGAAATCAATTTAAAAATAACCTCAGAAAGATGATATCAATTGTCCACAAGAAGAATAATTATGCCCCAATGTTTGCAAACACCACTATATTAAGCCACACTGTTAAGTTCTGACAATTAAAAGGGTTTTAATGCCTTTAATAACACTAACCTGTCTGCGTACGACACATGACATCATTTTTTTACCGCATATGTTTGAGGTACAGATGGCTATTGTTCCATGTTTACTAAATGGCAATAATTGATGATGTGAGCGTATGACAGTTGACACTTTACATCTAATATACATAGCTTTATACATTTTCTGCAATACAGTTAAGTATTTTCAATATCGTAACAGTAATATACATTAATATGGTGCTATTAATAACTCTATCTATCAACAATCGTCAGCGAAACAGAATACTCAGTTCAGTAGAGTTTTCTCGCTTTGAAGGTAAATATTGAATACCTAACAAATATAACGCTTTGTCTTAATCTTTCAATAATTTTAATATGGCAATTATAAGCTTCCCTTCACTTAAGAAACCACACCTACCAAAATTATTATTTATAAAATTTTTAAACAAGAAATCATCATTAGCGGTCATATCTGAACAATTTAGGTGGATGATGGCATTCTTGAAAGGCGCGGTCTTTTGCCGCAATTATTGCTTTCTGTGACTTATGCACAGGATTGTTATCGCGGGGAAACAAGACATTTCTCTTAAGATACATGTTTTAAATTTAATTAAACAATAGAGTAGGTAATCCCTGGAGAACTAACATAATTCGCCTACAATCATAAAATACGGGGACCATAAAAGCCATCCACTGCACTGGCCGCAATTTCAACGGCGGGTATAGTCCCTTTGTATGGACTTCTGGTTTGCTTCAGAATCACCCTATTTTATCTTCTACAACGATCCGAAGAAAAACTTATTTGGATACCCTTCGAACAATCTCCAATTTCTTTTAGAAAATTGAATCCCGGTCTGTTTTCGAATTAGAATGAGTATGAAGAATTACCATAACAGTAAAATCTAACATCTACATTTTCAAGGAATTAGAGTACCTTTTCAAAGTCGGTCCTACGGGAGTCCCAGTATTTGACGTATTCCATGTCAGTCATTTGCATTCCAAGACGGCAGTCGTCTTTGACAAATTCTCTATCATATTTCCAACTACTTTACCCAATAGTTTTCTTGATATTCCGAAGCTACTGTATAACGAGATACACCCAATATTCATTCAAGAATAACCTTCTGCTTGTTGCCTTTTCTTGTTACAGCTCTTGCGACCACCCACCCAAATATAATTAACTCGGTTTAGCATACTTCTTAAATTTGTACGAAGAAGAAAAAAATTAATTACGTGCAGGCAAGGTTAACAGGTAGTAGGCGATGTGGAAACATAGTAGAATGCAGACCTAGAACTTAGAAGACCTTTATCTGGATTAATTTATGATACGGTAAGTGTAAAAAAGAACTTTAATGAAAATTTCCGCAAGAAAAGAAAATATTAGAATGAATTACGCGGGGTTGCATTCAATTTTGTATATAGAAGACGATGAAAATGAAAAATTGCTTTAATAATAGTACTGTTCATCTTAAGCATAATAAAGTTCAGTATGGGACACTATATCCGACAAGCAGATAATAGATGGAATGCGATCATCTATACTTGGCGTCCATGGTTAGACAGACGAACAAAAGGACGGCTCCAAATGAGATGGCCCGATGACATAAAGAAACACGCCGATTTAACGTGGAATAGAAGGGCACAAGATCGAGAAACATGGCAACAAATTGTGGAGGCCTATATCCAGAAATGGATTGAAGAGGGCTGATGATGATGATGATGATGAGGAAATAGAAAAATACTATTCAATACTCGAGCAAGCTGATAATGACGGGGGTGACGGCCCCGGACGTAAGAATTAAGGACCAACTAAGATGCTTATACTGCTATATTCAAACTAAATTGTCATGAACAGATAAAACCCAATCGCAATCGGTTTATACTTGTAAGATAGTCATAATGTCTGGAACAGTTAAGGAATGCATTCTATTTTTCGCGGAATTAAGGTAATATAAATAAATTTCAGAGTCTCTTAGGAGCTTAAATATATGACAGCTAGCTGCAATTTGATTAGTGATATTTATTAAAAATTTCCAAATCTCTATAGAATTTTGTCAATCAATGAAAAACGGTAAAGTTAAATTTCGACAATCAGCAAAGACGTTAAAGTAGAATTTCGGCAATCAATGAAACACGTTAACGTACAATTTCCATGATCAGCAAGAGACGTCACAGTAGAACTTCGGTAATCAGCAAAGACGTTAAAGTAAAATTACGCCAATTAGTAAAATACATCAAAGTAGAAATTCAATAAACATCAGATTACAAACTAAAATTTCTAAAATTGGTAATGATGTGAAAGAAACTAGAAATTCTACAAATAGCACAAAACGTGGAAGTTGTATTTCCACAATCAGTAAGAATCGTTAAACTAGAGTATCCACTATCGGCAAAAGACGTAGAGGTCGAACTGCCACAATCCTTAAAGCCGTCAAAGTAGAATTGCAGAAAACAAAAGACGACTCATTAGATTGTTCTCAACCAGCAACAGACAAATCGCCTGTTTGACGAGGGTTAAGAATGCCTGATTGCTCTATCTAATCATTGCGATAATCGCCAACATTACACGGGCGTGTGTTATGTCGCCCATGAGCCTAGAATCCGTTCTGAAGGTTACAAACCCCTGAGATGTTCTAGCGAAACTTTTCTCGAGATTATATGTATGTGTTTTCGTGGCTTGTAGCATACGTTAAGCTGTAGGTCTCCACTGTTCTGTATTATGGGAATCACGTACTACATCGCAGAAGTTGACAGATCACCAACATAGACATAGATAATTATCGTAACCTGGTATGGTGTTTAACTTTTAGACTAGTTTTGTTTATTATTTGTTTGGTAAAACTAGACATTTTTAACTTCTCTACCTTCTCTTACACAGATATATGTATATGCTAGTTATGTTAATAATATGCTATTTTGGATAATCAATTTGAAAAGTATCTACATATCAGAACATAAAATGGATGTACATGCGATCGTTATAGAGTTTAGTGAGGAATGGGTTTTCATAGAAACCTTAAAATACTTGTTCAAGGCGGTAGAAGAATTGACAATAGTAGAAGAACTACTCAAGCTAAGAAAACTCACTTTCTATAGAACAAGCAGTAAAGTCAAAGTTAACTGTAATCTGTCATCGAAGTTTATACGCAGGTCTACAGCGAGGAGCTCCACGTTTTATAACGCTGTATAATATTTTTACAAAATTTAATTTGGAAAGAGGGAATAAATAAAGAACGAGCGTGTGCAGATGTAGTACCACTCGCTCTAAGGTCTATGAAACCTGGAAGCAACATAAGGAACCATAATTGAAGTAAATTGGGAATGTAATAAGGAAACAGGAGCAAGTATAGAAAACAAGGGGTAACAAAAAGTTTAAAAATTGGAGAATCTCCAATGACAAGACAACAGAAATGGTATTAAGAGCTGACTGTGTAACCTGCAAAAAGAGGATTCAAGCCGAGAGAGATGATTTAAATGGCAAAGGTTTTAAGATGAGAAAACAAAGGCAGAAAGCCGATTATAATGAAGGCAACCCCCAAAGTTATGGGCCTAAAGGTCAATTTTGTTAACGTGAACGAAGAGCGTCGAATCTGGCTTGCTCGGTCGATGAAAACCAATGTTCAAAACGCTTTTTACACATCATAGAAAATAATACTCATTTGGAAGAATATTATTGTTGTTTGCGCTATACACAAACAGTGGTTGAGTTTGTGGCTATCACGCTTGAATACTGATGATTTGATTGTCTGAAAATGTTGTACACGTTGCCATTTATTATTGAATATTGTTTTTACAAGAGAACCAATATTAATGGAATTTGAGCGTATATAGTACAAAACTGTTTAGAGGAATAACTACACGATGTCGTCAACTAATATATATTCCAGGAAACCTTATATCGGTGCGTGCGGAGAAACTGAAAGCGGTGCCTGAAAGAAGTGTAATGCGCGACAATTGACACGTGCTACTAAAACTATTGATGCTGCTAGGAATATATTGACAAATACTTTCATCTTAAACACTCAATTATCTCTTTCTATATACGCGTTTGATTATAAGCAATGTTATGTTTATAAAAAACGCCAACTGGCCCCAATAGCAGTAGAGGCTGCAGCTATTTCAGTCTCTCAAAGCGTTGTGGCGCTATACAGAGGGACTGCTATTATCATATTATATGTTTATAAGTGAGGTTATGTACACAATAAAAAGTAATACGCCATACTTTCGTTTATAAAAACCGCTTCGTTGTAAACAGCGTTATACACCTATTTAACAATTTAGTTATATTGAGGGTGTAAAATTTCATTCTAACTATTTAACCATATTTTTGAAAACGATTAAACATATCGAATAGAGTTTTGAAAGGATTATTCCCCATATTTGTATCTATATTCTACATAAGGTTAAATAATAGAACAATGAAGAACAAACTTACCGTTTTCAAAACGACTCAAAAATCCAGTTCCAAAAGAAACGCATATACTGTATTTCCCTACATCCCAGTAATAGGTTTATGATCAAACTCATCACGCGCAATTTTCCCAACATAATTCATTGTGTTATATCTCCCAACCCTGGATTTTTTACTAGGATCGTGTTCTGCTTATTTTATGCTCAAATCTCATTTCGTCGCTTTTATTCAGAAGCTACTTCATTTCCCAGTTAAATCCAATACGGCTCCATTTTTTATAAAAAAATGAAAAGAATGGATCTACCAGGGATAACCCCGCCGCCTCTAAAACTTCACTTTGGTGGTAAAATCCCTCCAGCCTAAGGTATATCGTGCAGGCAAGCAAGCACTTATCCAGCTTACACCTCTCAGGAAAGCCGAATAAGATGGAAAACATTCCCTGCAACGGAGTCCTGGTGCGTGATGGGGAAAAGGAGAGAACTAGAGGAAATGCGTTCATAAAAGGAAGACGCAATCGATGTGTGATGGACTGAACACCGATTTGAATCGCTTTCTATCTAGCATGCAATTTAGTCGCCGGAATTTTACATTTAGTGCCCGGAAAAATTTATAAATTGATTGAATTTTTAGGATTTTCGCCCTATTTGACGATATAACGAGCACTTTTACGGTTTCATTTGGGGTTGCATTTGCAGCCGATTTTCCGCGAAAAGATCAAGTGAAACCAAATCTACACTTCTACTGATAGAATATTTAAGGCAATGATTGAAAAATAACGATTTCTGTTAATAAATATGTAGGTGTTCCTGGAAGTTCCAAACAAAAAAATCTTAATATATCAAATAGAACAAACGCACTTTGCTTTACATTTCAATTATAAGCACTAGTTGCTTTATAATTTATTAGATCCCTGATTAACTAAATTACGCGCTTAGCAAATCGTGAATTTTGCAAATTTCGTGTGAAACGACACCTTAGGGAAATATAGTTGTGTTTCGCTACATGTATTATGTTTACATACATTTCCTGCATGCTTGCTTGAGGAATCCATCCTTTACAAAATAATCTCTTTGTAATATCAGATTTGCTGATGTAGTATTCGTAGCTTGGATACATTACCCCACGCGTAGAATGCGTCTTGCTATTTTTATTGTCTACCAGGCTTATTCTGAAATTAAGGGTCAAACGGTCGTGAAGTTGATAACAATTATGCTTAAATCGTGAATTGTTTAGCGAGTTGAACAGTTGCTAGCCGCCGCGAACTGTTGGGGTTTATCGTGCAGAAGCGTGACTACAGACGCAAAAAACCTTGTCCTCGGTTTTGAATCGCCCTTCACACATTTTTTAAGGTCTCGCCATGTAGGTCTGCAATAATTGTCATACCACGTTCCAAAAAATTAACCAACAATACCCCTTCCTTGTCCTCAAACACAGTAATCATAAGCCTGGAGTTTTTGAACGTTTGCTTGAACTTTAATGAATCTGCTTCTACTACATTGATTTTTACTTACTTTCAACATTTTCGGGGGAAATATAAGGCTCGTCGCCTGTCACAATCTAATTTGGTTACTCATCGCCATCAATGTAGAAACCATTCGCTGGTTTATGTGAACATCTGTCAACATTAGTGGTACCCATCTCGCACATGATTTGTGGTACTGTAACCTGTTCGTGACAATTTCATACAGTAATGTACGCAAAATTTGAACCAACTTTACTCAAAATTGTGAAATGCCGAACTTCACTAGGTTTCTTTTTCTCCTACTTCGTTTCTCATCGTGCACGTTTGTTCGGCCATCTCTGAATTTCCTACATCAATGTTTGACCTTTCCTACTCTCAAGATGCCTAGAACGTAAATCTTGCATATCTAACAGTAAATTTTGGAAGCGTTTACGGATTTGCATGGAGAAAACGCATCACACTTGGCGGATTTTCAATTCTATTGTTCAGTTTATACAGAAATGTAGAAGAGCATGTCAGATTCCATGGAGTAACAACACAAAAATTTTTAAATAAAGAAAGAAATAAAATAGGAAGACTGTGTCAGCCCCTGCTGTGTATAATAGAAATGAATGAAGTAATAACCATACGTTATGTGATAATAAGAAAAACAGAACGGAAAATAGAAAAATGCAACCAGTATACATGGAACATATTGCGTATGCAGATATCTTAGTAATGATACCGAATCAAGATAGAATAGGCAGTATTAATACGGAAGGAAGAGTTAAAGTGAATAGGATTGAGAATAAACATAAGGAAAACTAAGGTAAGGAAGACGGGCAAAGCACAGACGCAAATGGAAGAAATACGGATCGACGACGAGATGATTGAACAGATACTAAATTACACGTACCTTGGAACAGTAATAGCAAATGAGGGAAAAGTAGACAAGGATGTAAATAACAGAATAAAAAGACAAATTAGCTGTCAATAAATACCACGTTAATAAGTATGGACATATGAGACGTATGCAACCCCACAGGCGACAACGGAGGATGTGGGAATGGAATCAGCCCGAGAGAAAGAAGAGAGTTCATCCGCTTAAAACGTGGAACGATGATGTAGGAGGGGCAATGGAGAAGCGAGAATTAGCATAGGTAACATAAGGAACTGTAATTAAAGTAAATTGGAAATGTAATAAGGAAACAGGAGCAACTATAGAAAACAAGCTGTAACAAAGAGTTTAAAAATTGGAGAATCTCCAATGACAAAACAACAGAAATCGTGTTAAGAGCTGACTGTGTAACCTGCAAAAAGAGGATTCAAGCCGAGAGAGATGATTTAAATGGCAAAGGTTTTAAGATGAGAAAACAAAGGCAGAAAACCGATCATAATGAAGGACATAAGGAAAACTAAGGTAAGGAAGATGGGCAAAGCACAGACGCAAATGGAAGAAATACGGATCGACGACGAGATACCTAATTGAACAGATACTAAATTACACGTACCTTGGAACAATAACAGCAATTAATGATGGAAAAGTAGACAAGGATGTAAATAACAGGATAAAAAGACAAATTAGCTGTCAATAAATAACACGTTAATAAGTATGGACATATGAGACGTATACAACCCCACAGGCGACAACGGAGGATGTCGGAATGGAATCAGCCCGAGAGAAAGAAGAGAGTTCGTCCGCCTAGAACGTGGAACGATGATGTAGGAGGGGCAATGGGGAAGCGAGAATTAGCATAGGACCTATGGGAAAATAAGGAAGATGCGAGACACGGCCAGTTTAGTCTCTACAAACTCGCTACATAGATATTGCCATGTTATTTACCTTAAATTTACCTATATAATTATTCTAAACTATACTTATACTATGATAGTTTTACTTTTTTTCAAAGCTGCTGTAACAAAGGCATTGGAAAACAATAACACACTATTGTGACATCCGTTATATGATATGATTTTTTGCTTCGTAATAATAACTAATATGTAAAAGATGTAAAAGATACTATTTTTGATGGAGAAGTCCATATTTTACCTGAAATTGTATTTAATTAGGTTGATTATCATGTTAAGATTGTAATTTGAAAAGTTATAATGATTGAAAATGACAAAAGTATACCAGATTGGATTGTGTTAGTTGTTAGTTGTGTAGTTACGATCTACGGAAAGTGCTACGTAGTGCCTTATGTGGTTTCGAAGTGAAGTTGTGGGTGGATATTCCTTATGGAATGGTGTTGAGACATCTATGTGTGGAGTAGACGATGTTTTGCGTTGTCCTGGGTAAAGTTGGAAGCCCTAGAATTTAGATTTTTATAATTTTGTAATTTTGACATCCGATTTATTTGTATTTACAAGATTTATTTGTATTGAAAGAGTTGGGATGGGTTTGATTTAATTTTGAATTATGTAAAGGAAGGATAAAAACAGTTTTGTTGTTTAGAATGACTTTGTTTATTACTTTATTTATAAAATTATAAAGATTCTGGATTTTTGAGGTTAATTTTGAATTTCACTTAAATATTTTATGTGTAATAGATGTGCAGGGTGTATTTGTATTTCTGTACCTTTGTTTGTGATTAATGTTGATGTTGAGATGGTTGTTTTTTAGTTTTAATTGAATGTTGTCTGAAATTAATAATTTTAACACGTGTTTATTTTTTGTTGTAAACCGTGGCTTAAGTCATATTAAAAATTTTGTAATGTTCTCAGGATTGTGATTCTGAGGTTTGTTTGATGAAATTTTATGTGTTAATCTTGTTATTAACAATTTTATAATGTTTGGATTCAGCTGGAGATTATAGCGATTGTCTTGTGGGTTTTGATTGGTGCATTTATAACTTCGATGTGCAGTTTTATACAAAATTTCGAATTTAGTTTGTTTTAAATGTTTGTAGAGTCAGCACGTATAATTTTGAGCTCCGATGTTAAATTTAAAATGTATTAAGAGCTAGTTTTGAAAATTGTGGGCAGGGCCTAAGTTTGTTGACAAATGTTTGTTAAGGTTATGTCAACTTAAGAAAGTTTAAATAAGTGCAAGTATCCCATGTGATGTGTTTTTATGTGTTTAAAAATGTTAATAAATTTCATTTAAGTTCAAGTTACCAAAAGTGTTTTATTCTAAAAGAATGAAACTTACCTAGATTTTTGAGGTCAAATTGTGTTGTGTAATTCCAACGGTTCCTGGAAAAGATAAAGTTATAATTCTTCTTTCGGTTGAATAATAATAATAATATATTTATTGTAATGTTTTGAAATATACATAGTTTTACATTTTACAAATATTACGTAAGAATGTTACAATTGTTTGAGCACCTAGGTGTAGACACCTGTATGTGCTGTAACTTAGATTTATGAGTTATACAGTACAAAGACTAATAGTACTTAGTTTACATAAGATCAGGAGAGAAAAAGAGAAAAGAGGTAAACGCAAATAATATACCTGTATAAATTTTTATATTTTTTTTATATTACCTTCTTTATAGGAGTTTTACCAGAAAGTTATAGTTTTTACTAATAAATTCTTTTGTTGCTTTGGAAAAAGATTTAGTATTTTTTATTTGTTTAATGTTCGATGGTAAAATATTAAATATTTTTGGCCCTATTACCGATATAAATCTTTGGTTACCATCGTATTTACAGAAAGGTATGTTTAAACTGCTTTTGTAATTTTGTCTTGTTGAGTACAATTGATTAATAAAATTTTTGTTTTTTAATTTGAAGTAGAACATACAGCTTGCGTGGAAATATAAAGATCTAACATTTAATATATTTTCATTATATAGGAGCATTGTGGGAGAG